>JBAMBP010001501.1:0-38257 GCA_037044515.1 Phortica magna
GAACGAGAGATGAATGAAAAAGTCGGAAAAGAAAAAACAACTAATTATCATAATCGTTTCTTATTCACTCTGACTTGCGCTGTAGGTTTTTGTTAGCTCGAATTATAATGGGCAGTAGGGTTTAGGTATTTAGGGTATTGCTGATTGACAACATTTTTTGAATTGGGAACAGGTTTTAGCTTTAAAATTCTTTCTATTAACGATGAATTCATTTTTGTATATGTTAAGCATTTGAATCAACTGATTTTTTAATTTAACATCAAAATGTATTCTATTTTTTACCAATCAAACTTTGCTCTTCTTTAACAAAGCATGTTTATCAGAGCCCAATGAAACAACGCAATAATTATAATACTTTCATTTTTTTTCACCAGTTAACTTAATCAATTTCGTTATTTATAGTGTCACTGATATAGGGTTCCATTATGTCATCCATCCAAGGTAAGAAGCACCACACACGTGTATATACGCCAGGTGGCGATAAGGCGCAGCCCTGACCAAAAGATGTGACGCCAATAAGATATTCGTGTTTCTTATCATCGTTTTTGTCGTATGTGGTCATTATTATTGGACCACCGGAATCACCCTATTAAGCGTTTTTGGCATCCATTAGCAACTCAATCGCATAAAAGTAATTTATACAACCTGACATGTGTCCATAACATCCTTTGGATCCTTAGCACAGATTTGCGAGCCAATAATACCGTTTGGCAAATTATCTTCTTCGGAATAATATTTCTCACAGTCACTATTTGTGACAAATTGTAGATGAACTTTCAGCAAAGCATTCGATGAGGTGCCAGCTTAGTTACATAAAATAAGAATAAATGTAAATATTATTCGGGTGATTGCTTACCAAAGGCTGTATTGCCATAACCAAGTGCTGTAAATGTTATATTCACAATATAAGGTAGCCGCCATATGTCAAGTACTGAGCCCCTAAAAAATTAAGTAATAACACTCAAAAAAGTCTTATTAAATATATATTGTTCCCACGTATGCTCTCCAACAAGTCTTAACAAAGCAATATCGTTATAAGACAGATCTTCATCATATTCTGGATGCACGATAACTTTTTCAATAGTGTAGATATCGAGGACATCCGCCTCTAGCAAATTAAAACCACCAGGCAGAACGACGTTTGGTTCGAAGCTGTTGCGATATTTGTCAATAGCTTAAATGTTCATGTTCATGTAAAGTTTTCATTCACTCACCCATCCACAAAGGCACAATGCGCTGCAGTCACCGCAAATTTTGAATTAATCATTACGCCGCCACACTTGTAAACATAATCGTATATATATTCCTCAGAATACCAGCCTAAGGCAACCTGAGCAGAAAGATAAAAATCTAAATTCGTTTCTCAAATAATACATTTTTTCATACCATATATGGGAATTCGTCGGGCAGCGTTTCTTCGCCACCAACCACAGCCGGATCGTTAATGCTTTCGCAACAAAAATAAACATCAAAGTACATGGGTCCTTTGTCATGGCAACAGAATTTGGGCACCTTCGGTGTTGCACATTGTGTATTACATGTTCCTATTTTGCCATTATCTAATGTGCAATTCGATTCATTCACATCTTCGCCAACGGCACATCGCGGACCAACGCCTCTTGATTTTATTTGAGCTAATGCAAATATCAAAACATGCACAAACAAGCATTTAAAGCAGCATTGTTAGAACAAGTTTCTCATACCTGTTGTCATGCTTATCAAATAAAAGCTCATGCTTAAAAAAATGTAGCTAAGCTTCATTGCGTTACTGGTTGGTTCGAACAGTGAACTGAACTTGAGCACGAAACAAGTTAGACTAACGCACTGAGAGACTTGATAAATAGCCTGCTTCGTTGACATTGAAATCAGCTGATTTCGTATTGAAATATAACATCACGTTTTTCTCACGTTAATTATTTATTGGTAATTTTGTTACACTACACATATATCGATAGAGTATATTAATTTTGTGCAAAGCAATTTGCTTGCTGTATACAAATACTTATTTCAATAAATATATCGCATGCGATTATATCTTTATAATTAGTCTTTGATTTAATATTAAATATGTCCAAGCTGTTGAGAATTTGAATAAAATATTACCAAATATTTTTTTAGTAATAATCTTTATACTGCTTAGGTGGTACATAAGCGAGGCATTAATCATATCACATTGTTAATCAAATATTTAATACACATTTTTTCACTAAAATTAGCACTTACAGAAACAAGTTCTCTTGTAGCTTCTTTCCAGAGATAATAACAACTAAATCTGCAACATTAAAATTAAAGTTGCACACCCAAACCAGCAAAGAAATACCAGTTTTTGTGTTGGTTTCAACTTGACAATAAAAATTGTTTTTATTTACTCATCACTCACAACAAGTTCTGCCTACGTTGTCAAGTTTGAATCGTGTTTTTACAATCTTTATTCGCAATTCTTCTGCAATCATCATCAAACATAATATAAAGAGACAATTTCGAATAAGTCGTAAACAAAAAAAAAATTTACTGCAAACTGTCAGAGTGTCTCAGCAAAGATATATTTAAGCTTTTTAAAAAAGTTCTCTTGCAACCAGTTTTGTTGTTATAAGTAACTCGATTGCACAAAATTAAAATAAAGCTTGTATGTGAAAACTGACTGAAGAATACCAGTTTTTTGATTTACCTTGAACTTGAAAAACAAAATTGGTTTTATTGTAAGAGTCGCGAAACAGTCTCAACACTGAAGCACAATCAGTTTTGTAGCGTGATTGCGCTAAGTCTGCTCCAATATCTTTGCTCAATAATGAAATTCTTTTATGGCGTTTGGTGTGTTTATGTCAATTTAATAATCGTGGCGAGAAGTATGTAAAACTAAATGCAATGAGTTTCATCTATAGAGTCTAAAAAACGACATTAAATTTTTACTCAAAACTAGCACAATTTCCAAATCGGGGTATTGGACCCATCTGTCCAGACAATAAGCGCTTGGATGTACGTCTTTGCACCTTAAAGAATGGTCGAAATGGAGTTTGTTCCAGAGAGTGTTTGGTGCCGAAAGTTGAATATGCCGAACTCTGTTGTCATATAAAGGAGCCACTTGCTTTCAATGTGTACTATTGCTGTGAACAAGCTATTCCAATGAGTGGCGATAGCCCCATCTACAATGGTGGACCAAGGCCACTTGAGTTTCCTTACTTGGTACAACTTTTTTATTATCAATAAAATTTAAATTCTCATAAGAAACAATATCTCAGGCATCAATGGGCTGGTACAATGCACGGAGACCAGTCGCATTCGATTTCAAGTGTACAAGTGTATCTATTAGTCCGTTGTTCTTACTTACTGCAGCGCACTGTGCAATTATTAATGGGTAAGTTGGATAATTAAGGGTTTATAAACAACAAAATCAAAAAAAAAAAACGTATAAAACAGACTTGAAGCTAATGTAGTCACATTGGGCGGTGTGCACTTATTGGAACCCTGGGGTCACAACACAATTGATCAAATTCACATACATCCCGACTACGATCCAAAAACAGCTTACAATGACATAGCCCTGATTCAACTATTCGAACCTTACAGCTTGTAAGTTCACATAATATGTTAAACTATTATCATTAAAGACAACCATTTTCAGTACCACCACCATTACAGTGTGGTCGGACTTGACCTTCCCCAACACAAGTATTGTTGCTGCAGGTTTTGGCAACACAACATCAAGTAAGTCAAACTGTCTATCTACTAAAACCTGATTTCCACAACTTTTTTTCTAGGAGGCTTATCATCAAATATAATATTGAAAGCCAACCTAGAATTCGTTGAAAATTATGAATGTCAGCGTGACCACACCAATGAGCAAATGTTGCCAAATGGAATTGCCAAATCACAAATCTGTGCCAAGGATGTGAAGAATCTTTCAGAAACTTGTCAGGTAAAATAATGCTTTCTATTAGTCAGAATATATTTTTTAATTTTCATTTCTAAAAAAGGGCGATTCTGGTGGTCCTTTGATTATGAGTTTATATGAAAACGATGACACCAAAAAGACAGATTATCTTGTAGGCATCACATCATTTGGACAAGGCTGCGGCTCATCGCCACCCGGCGTCTACACACGTGTCTCAGCTTACATTGATTGGATCAATGAGGTTTTGGAAAAAACGGATAATTCCACTTTAAGTTTTTAAAAGCAACGTGGAATTAATGGTTGTGAAAAACAATAAAAAAAAACTTTACATTGAAAACTGGTTTAATTGATTACGTATAGGAAAAATAAAACTTTTTAAAATTATAGTCACTACATAAGAATGTCGGCATAGCATGCTCATATTACAATAATTTCCTTGATTACTATGAGCTTGTATAGAAGCATTGCTGCGTAAACAAGTTCGGTTGCAGCTTCTTAAAAAAACCCCAGAACAACTTGAATTGTAACAAAATGCAAAAAAAATATGCAACGTTCGTCAATCTGCAAGTTAATACCAGTTTTTGATTAACGAAAACAAAAATAAACTTTATTTGTGCATCAGAGTTGTACGCAGTCAGATTTGTAACGCGTCTGCGTTGAGTTCGTTAAGACATTTTCTGCAAAGTAATGAAATTCATATGCAGCTTTTTGTGTGTTTGCCTCAGTTTATTGAACCAGACAACAGGTAATATAAGAAACGATTTTCCGGCTTAGTCATCGAAGTCATAAACCAGTTGATGACAAATTAAATGGTAATTTTCGTCATATAGCACAATTTCCGTACAGAGGCATTGGTCCACGTTGTCCTGGCAATAAACGCCACGACGTGCGTCTGTGCAAGTTGAAGAATGGTCGAAATGGTGTTTGTGCCAGAGAATGTCTGGTACCAAAAAATGAATATGCCGATTTATGTTGCCACTTAAGGGAACCGACTGCTTTCAATGTCTATTATTGTTGTGAACAAGGCATTTCTATGCATAATGATGAACCTATCTATAACAGCGGGCCCAGACCGGTTGAATTTCCATATTTGGTAAATATGCTAAACAAACACATCGAAATATTTATGAATTCATTATTTTAGGCTTCGGTGGGCTGGTTTGTTGAGGGAAAGCCGTACACATACGATTACAAATGTACAAGTGTAGCTATCAGCACATTATTTTTACTTACTGCGGCGCACTGTGCAACTATTAATGGGTAATCTATTTCACTAATGTTATATTAATCATAAAACGAGATCATTTCATAGATTGGAAGCTAATGTGGTCACCTTGGGTGGCGTGCATTTATTAGAGCCGTACGGTCGTTCGACTATTGAACAAGTTTTCATTCATCCAGATTATGATCCAAAAACCGCTTATAATGACATTGCATTAATACAACTCTTTGCCACTGACGAGTAAGTTGAGAAAGATTGTAAAGAATGATAAAATATGAAGAGTCTTTTATTTTTAGCGAGGCCGAAATAGAAGTTTGGTCAAATTTGAACTATCCGAACAGAAGTTTCATTGCGGCAGGATTTGGCAACACAACTTCAAGTCAGTTGTATTTTCAAGTTACTCTGTAATCAAAGCCTATTATTTTGTAATTATTCCTCAGGAGGCTTGTCTTCTAACGTAATATTAAAAGCCGATTTAGAATATGTTGAAAATGATGAATGTCAACGTGATTACGAAAATGAGCCAATGTTACCAAATGGCATTGCCGCCTCGCAACTCTGTGCAAAAGATCTGAAGAATATTTCAGAAACTTGTCAGGTAAAAGATCCTTCGATTAATCAAAGTTTATTTTCTAACTCTCATTTCTTACAAAGGGCGATTCTGGTGGTCCTTTGATAATGAGTTTATATGAAAACAATAGCACAGAAAAAACCGACTATCTTGTGGGCATCACATCATTCGGTCAAGGCTGCGGCCCATCACCACCCGGCGTCTACACACGTGTCTCCGCCTATATAGATTGGATCAATGAAATTATGGATCGCACAACTAACACCACATTAACAACTCTTAATATTAACATTAAGTAACAAATATTAATTTCACGCATTCTAATTAAAGGAATTATTTAAAAAAATTAATAAACGAATCAATATCAAGTTTTATAACTTTATTTTATTGTATTTATTTTGACCAATATACTTTGTCAGTGTCCTTATTGATAGTCTGATTACGATAACGTCTCATAACCGTGTCCATCCAAGGCACAAAACACCAGACACGTGTATACACGCCAGGCGGTGATGAGGCGCAACCCTGACCAAACGAGGTTATGCCAATAAGATACTCCTTCTTATCAATGCCATTGCTGTTGTAAGAAGTCATAATGAGAGGACCGCCAGAATCGCCCTATGAAAAAATAAAAACTTATCGGAACATTTAATTAGAAAAAGTAATTAATTTTACCTGACACGTATCCATTATGTCCTTTGGATCCTTGGCACAGATTTGCGAGCCAAGTATGCCATTTGGCAAACTATCCTCGGCATCGTAATACTTTTCACAGTCAGCATTTGTAACAAACTGTAAGAAAACTTTCAGTAAGGCATTTGATGAAGTGCCAGCTAAAAAATCAGTAAGATTTGAGCATTTGTTACTTTCCTTGAGCACGAAAATATTTACCAAAAGCAGTGTTGCCATAGCCAAGTGCTGTAAATGTTACATTTACAATGTAAGGACGTCGCCATACATCAAGTGTTGGCCCACTAAGAATACAATTACTTGTAATTGGTTCAATAAATATTTACTCATTTCAAATTACGCATATTCGCCAACGAGTCGCAACAAGGCTATATCATTGTATGAATAGTCTTCATCATATTCCGGATGTATGATAACCTCATCGATTGTTAGAATTGGTAGCACGACGGCAACCAACAGACTATAACCACCCGGCAGAAGTACATTTGGTTCTACGCTGTGAAATATTTGTAATAAGACTGAATAATACACAATACCTTAACTTACCCCTCCACAAAAGCACAGTGGGCTGCAGTGACCGCAAACTTACGACTTATCAAAGCACCGCCGCATTTATAATTATACTCATAAATTAACTCTTCGGAAAACCAACCTAAAGCCGCCTGTGGGTTTATTGGTTGAAAAATAATATTCATTAATGTGCATATGTATATTTATTTTTCCCACCATGTAAGGAAATTCCTCAGGCAAAGCTTCTTCACCACCAACTACAGCAAAGTCGAGCGCAGTTTCACAGCAATAATACACTTCCAAAGCTTCTGCAGTTTTTATATGACAACATAATTTGGGTTCTTGCGGTGTAATGCATTGCAGATCGCAAGTACCAATATTGCTATTATCCAATGTACAATTTGTCCCCTTATATTCCTCATCACTTTCGGGACAACGAGAACCAAGCTTAGACATCAGTTGACCTGAAGTGACTTTTGTATCGTCAACAAAAAGCAGAAGTTTCAGAGTCAAAACAAGTTTCTCAGACCTGTTGTCATCGTAATCAGCCAAAGGCAAATGCTTAAAACGCACAGTATAAGCTTCATTCTGGTTTCAAACATATTATTGGAATTCCCACTTCACCGATCTTAACAAGAGCACAGCACAAAATTGACTGACGGCTGTGTATTTTTAACAGACAGAAATGAAGTTACTAGACTGCAGCACCGAATAAAAATGAAATTACGAGTGCACCACAAGCCGAACTACTAATTTTGGAATCACGAAGACAAAGCAGTAAGCATTGCGTACAATCGATAAATTGTTCATCTGCAGTAAGTCTATTTTTAGTAACAAAAATAAAGAAGAGAATATAAGAAACAAACATTATCCATTATTAGGAACAAGCTCAGGGGCAGTTTAACTGGTATGAACTATTACTAAGAGTTGGAAGAATGTAAGAAAATCATCACGGATTTTTTTATAATTATTTTTAATAATTTGTTGATACAAACAACGTGCATTGAAAAACAGAAACCTCAGAAACTCAGAATATTAAACAATAAGCTGAGCCCGAAAGCTTAACGTGAGGCATGTATAATATTAAATAATATTTTATTTTCGTTTAATAAAGCTTTATTAAGTCTTATCTTAACTGATGCAACTAAAGTCGACAAAAACAACAAGTTAGTCCAGCATAAGCTTTATATTTATGATTAAAGAACAGTGACTAAGCAACGTAGTTTAACTCAAATTTAAAAAAAAAATAATCATATACGTCTTAGAAAACAAGTTTCATGCAACAATTATGAAAAACCAAATTGAGGACAAATAATTAATTACAATTAAAATAAATTATCGAGTATCATTTTGTATTTTCCCGCGTTTTAATTTTGTCTTGATTCCAATGCTTATACCAGTTCCATGTTTTATCTGGTATAAAACTATCATTACGATACGGTCTCATGATTTTATCCATCCAAGGCAGATAACAAAAGACACGTGTGTAGACACCTGGTGGTGATGTGGCACAACCCTGGCCGAACGATGTGACGCCAACAAGATACTCTTGCTTCTCAGTGCCATTTTTGCTGTACGTTGTCATTATGAGTGGTCCACCGGAATCACCCTAATATAGAATATATTCAGATTTATTATTAAACAAAAAAACGGATATGTCTTATGCAATGCTCACCTGACAGGTGTCCATAATATTGGATGGATCCTTAGCACAGATCTGCGTATTAAGTATGCCAACTGGCAACATATCTTCATCGCTATAATACGCTGCACACTCACTTTTCGGCACAAATTCTAGAAAAACTTTCAAAAGAGCGTCCGATGAAGTACCATCTAAGTAATATTCAAAAGTTAGACAAAATGATCATGCTTCGTCTATTATATTGAAGGCAAACCTGCCAATTACCAAAAGACGTGTCGCCGTATCCGAGCGCTGTAAAAGTGCCATTCACAATATGAGGTTGGCGCCAAAGATTAAGTGTTTGTCCACTGAAAATGAATTTACTAGCATTTATTCAAAACCATAGTCATTCCAATTATATTACGGGTATTCTCCAAACAGCCTCAATAGCGCTATATCGTGATACGAAAATTCTTCATCATATTCGGGATGTACAATAACGTCATCAATTGACCAAATTGGTACAAGAATTTGTAAACGAAAATTATATCCCCCTGGCGAGACAACATTAGGCGGTAAGCTATAACAGGTAATTGTAATACAAGATGGTCATGTTAAAGTTAAAAACAGTAGTTTACCCATCAACATAGGCACAGTGTGCTGCTGTGACAGCAAACTTGGGACTAATCAAGGCCCCGCCACATCTATAATTATATTCATAAATTATCTCTTCGGAGTACCAGCCCAAGGCAACCTATAAAATAATGGTTATCATATCACATATTTAAAAAAATGTGCACTTACAACATAAGGAAACTCGTTTGGTTCTGTTTTCAAACCGCCAACCACAGCAAAGTCAACGATAGCTTCGCAACAAAGATAAACATGAAAATAATCTTCTCCTTTGGAGTGGCAACAGAACTTTGGCACCTGAGGTATTGCACAATGCAAATCGCAAATGCCGTCTTTACCATTATATGATGTGCAATTCGAATCTCTTATGTATTTAAGGTCATTACATGGTGGGCCAATACCACGTGTTGTTATACTAGCTAATGAAAAAAATAATTACGTTGACCGTAAAATAAAGATAGACAAATATTTATACCTTCTGTTGAACTTATCAGCGAAAGGTGCATGATCAAAATATACTTGTAGATCTGCATTGTTTTTTCAAAAAATCTTCACAATTATAAAAAAATTCAACTTAGCTCCATGAAGCTCCAGACTGTCAGTCTAGCGAATATTGACTAAATTAAAATTCCAGTTGACAGATATAGCAGCTTAGTAAAGCTCTTAATAATAATAAGCGGTAAACTTAAACATGTAACATGTATGCAATTCAAATGTATATAATAACAGAATAAAAAAAATAAAAAAAAGGTTAAACATCGAATTGGCTTTGTATCACAATACAAGGTTACAATTTACTCGTTTGTGGGTAATTCTATAAAAAGCTTTGAGAACCTCGAAAAATTATGGCAGCAAATTGCTATTCAGTACTTTCACAGTCTCCCATTGAGTACGTTGCTCAATCATCTTTGCAGTCATGAAAATATACTTAAGCATTCTAAGTACATATCTCAGCTTAATTTGCCAGTCTATAGGTAAACTTTAAAATGATGGCTAAGAAAATCATAATACTCCAAAAATATATCTCTAATAGGACAATTTCCGGAAAGAGGCGTCGGACCTTTGTGCCCCGATAATAAATATTTGGATAAGCGACCTTGCAACTTGCAGAACGGCCGTAATGGTGTATGTGCCAGACAATGTTTGATTCCAAGAATCGAATACGCTGAATTATGTTGTCATATAAAGGAACCAATAGCTTTTAAGGTATATTATTGCTGCGAAGAAGCTGTTCCAGGACGTGAAGCGAATATGTTTAATAATGACCCCAACCCACGAGTTTTTTCTTACTTGGTGCGTTTAAAAAGTATTACGCAAACACAAAAAAAAATATAAATAAATATTTTTACATTTTCTCAGGGCCTAATGGGCTGGTATAATCCGCGTGTTCCAAATGCAGATATCTTTAAATGTACGAGCGTAGCAATCAGTTCCAAATTTTTGCTCACTGCAGCTCATTGCGCCATTATTAATGGGTGAGTAAAAAAAACAAATTGTTTAAGTTAATTAACAAAACAACTTAATATTACAAAGCCTTGAGGCAAATGTGGTCAAGACAGGTGGCGTACGTGTATTGGAATATTTTAGACCTCGAACAATTGATAAAATTCACATACATCCAGACTATGAACCACAGACGGCATACAATGATATCGCATTAATTCAACTGGTTGGCGTTACCTAGTAAGATAAGAAGGTAATAAAATGTTTGTTATACTAATTCAAAATATTTGTAGCAACAATCAAATAAAGGTATGGAAAGATTTCAACTACCCCAATAGCAGTTTCACTGCGGCGGGTTATGGCAACACCACTTCCAGTAAGTTCTGTATTTGAGACCATGGCATATTAATACACTTTTTTATTTAGGAGGTTTATCATCTCATATAATACTTAAAGCCAATTTGGAATATATTGAAAATGACGAATGTCAGCAATACTATAGAAATGAGAAAATGTTACCGAATGGCATTGCAAAAACGCAACTTTGTGCTAAGGATCTAAAGAATATTTCAGAAACTTGCCAGGTATAAATTAGTCTCCATTGATTAATGCAAACATTTTTTAATATTTCTACTCTCAAAGGGCGATTCTGGTGGTCCTTTAATAATGAGCTTGTATAACAGTAATGACACTGAAAAAACAGATTATCTTGTCGGCATAACATCATTTGGCCAGGGCTGCGACTCATCACCACCAGGTGTCTATACACGCGTCTCAGCTTACCTTGATTGGATCAATGGAATTATGGAAACAACAACGAACACATTTTTAAGTGATTAACTTAAATTAGTCATTAATGTAATTATTTTTAATCTTATGAATTTTACATTTGTTTTTTACAAGATAAAATTTAATTTTAATAACGTTCCAATAATAAGGTTGAATTTTTCAATATTGTGTACGACTAATAAAATATAATTTTACTCTTTCTTGGAAAAGCTCTTGCTACTCTCATCTCAATATACTCAGAGAAGCTGGAAAAACATGTAAAAGCTTGATGAAGCTTATAACAAATTGCTTAACAGAATTAATTTTTATTCTATGTATTTAATTAGAATTCAGAATCTTCTTTTTTTTTAATTAAGAGAAAATATTTTCTGATTAACAGTTACATTATATAATTAATATGGAAAATACTTGAATTGGCAATTATATTTAATTTTTATGCAAAATTAACGTTATTAAATATTAATCATTATCAATCAAGCTTTGATTTCGATACGGCTTCATTATGTCATCTATCCAAGGAAGAAAACACCAAACACGTGTATAAACGCCAGGCGGTGATGTGGCGCAGCCCTGACCAAAGGATGTAATGCCGACAAGGTACTCTTTTCGCTCAGTGCCATTCTTGTTGTAAACACTCATTATGAGAGGACCACCAGAATCGCCCTTTAATTAAATTTATTATTTTAACTGAATAAGCGTTTTAAAAACAATTATCACCTGACAAGTATCCATAACATTTTTAGGATCTTTCGCACAGATTTGCGAATTTAATATACCATTTGGCAAATTGTCCTCATCATCGTAATACTTTGCACAGTCGTTATTGGTGACAAATTGGAGATAAACCTTCAGTAAAGCAAAGGATGAGGTGCCCTCTAAAAACAAAGCATCAAAGAAAGTTATAACTGGTGTACGGGCAACAAAAGTATTACTGTCGCTTACCAAAAGAAGTGTCGCCATAACCAAGCGCTGTAAAAGTTATATTCTCAATGTGTGGATGTGGCCATAAGTCAAGTGTTGGCCCACTGTAAAAAAATTTGCTTTACATAGTTATGTGAAAAATGCAAACTATTATATTACGAATATTCGCCAACAAGCTTTAGCAATGCTATGTCATTGTAAGAAAAATCGTCGTCATATTTTGGATGCACAATGACCTCATCAATTGCCCAAATGGGCAACACAAGTTGAACTAGAAAGTTATAACCGCCAGGCGAGACCACATTTGGCTGTAAGCTATTAAATAATAATTTCATGAAATAAGTTGTGCAGAAAATATTTTATAAACCCACCCATTTACATAAGCACAATGTGCTGCTGTGATTGCGAACTTAGAACTTATCAAGACTCCACCACATTTATAGTTATAATCATATATCACCTCTTCAGAAAACCAACCCAAAGCGACCTTAAAATTGAAAGTAAATAAAAGTCATAATTTTTTTCAAACAAATATTATATATTTTTTTAAATACCATATAAGGAAACTCATCTTGACCAGTCTCTTCGCCGCCAACGACAGCAAAATCGAGCTCAGTTTCACAACAAAAATAAACATCAAGAAACTGTTCACCTTTTTCATGACAGCAAAATTTTGGCTCCATTGGTGTTACGCATTGAAGATCACATTTGCCAATTTTACCATTATGTGAACTACAATTTGAGCCCCTTGCGTCTAGAAGTGCATCACATAGTGGTCCAATACCTCTGGAAATCAATTGAGCTGTTAAGAACCCACGTCTGTCATTAATCCGGATGTACTGTTCATGTTTGCTTATATAAATTCTCATACCTTTTGTAAAAGCTATCAAGCCAAAACATATGGTTAAAACGTTGTAAAGAAACATCATTTTCTAATGCTCTTCTCTGATGCACAACACAAACCCGACTAACATATAAGATAAATGGCTTCATTGAAAAAACTATCATTAAATTGAGCTTAGTAAAGCTTTGGATATTTACAATTAGATTTAATTGAATTTAATTATTAAATTCTGTTTGTAAGATTTATTAACATGCACATGCCTCTAAGCCTTTATACTTATTAACCGCAACGCAACCCAACCTAGTCATTGTAACTTATTTAACATAAAGCTTAAATGCTTGACAAACAGCATGAGAAACATCGACTTTTCAACTATTTGAATGCAATCAGTTAGGTTTGCAACGTGATCGTGCTAAGTTTATTGTGAAATGATGACATTTTTTTTAAATATTATGTTTATTTGTCTCTCCTTAATGAGCCGCACATCAGGTAAAAAAATCAAATATCATTAAAAAGCTTTTTATAAAACATATTAAAATTTGCAGCTGATTTTCCGGAACGTGGCGTTGGTCCTCGTTGTGCCGATGATAATCGCTTGACTATACGACCTTGCACTTTAAGCAATAACAAAACTGGCGTCTGTGCCCGTGAATGCTTGAAACCAAAACTTGAATTCACTGAAATATGTTGTCACATAAAGCAAGCAAATGCTTTTGAGGTCTACTATTGCTGCGAGCAGGACATTCCAGCGGATCCAAGTGGTCTGGGTCCCATTTACAATAGTGATTTAGAACCACGTGAATTTCCGTACTTGGTGTGTATTATATAAGCTTACATCAATAACCAATTAATTGTGAAATGGCTTCACATCTATCTGCTCTCAGGGCGCTCTAGGATGGTTTCATAAGCGTAGACCAAAAAATTATATTTATAGATGCACGAGTGTTGCGATTAGTTCCCGGTTTTTGCTCACTGCTGCACACTGTGCCGTCTTTGAAGAGTAAATCGCAAACTTTACATTGATAAACTACGTATTGACTAACATTTTTATTAACATATAGTCTTGAAGCGAACGTTGTTTACGAAGGTGGCTCGCACAGGTTGAGTCCCTCACTGCCATTAACAATTGAAAAAGTATTTATTCATCCTGGTTACAAGCCGTATGAAGCCTACAACGACATTGCTTTAGTTCAATTAGTCGGAAGCTACCGGTAAAATGCCTTTTAAATTGTATCTACATACAACACATACATTTAAATTGCATTATATTGCAGTGATATAACTATTAAGCCTTGGACCGAATCGAATTTTCCGAATACGAGTTTCGTTGCGGCAGGATATGGCAATACAACGACAAGTCGGACTTTATTATTCTTCCTCACCGAATAAATCTCAAATTTTTTTATTGAATTCCAGGAGGCCTGTCGTCTCATGTTGTATTAAAGAGCCACTTAAATTACTTAACCAACAAGGAATGTGCACCTCACTACGAAAACGAAAAAATGTTCCCAAATGGCATTGCAGAAACTCAAATCTGTGCAAATGAACTTATGAACATTACTGAAACTTGTCAGGTTAGAGAAATTTGTGAATACTTGCTTTATGAAAACACTTTTTAACAACAAATTTTTATTAAGGGCACTTCTGGTGGTCCTTTGATAATGAGTATGAATGAAAATGATGGCACCGAAAAATCGAAGTATCTTGTTGGCATCACATCGTTCAGGCAGGGCTGCAGCTTATCACCAACAATCGTCTTTACGCGAGTATCAGCTTATATTGATTGGATTAATGAGGTTATGCTTACAACAACTAATATGACATTAAATTCATAAGAAGATAATATTAATAAAATTTATTTTGAATGTCTTGCACCCGTTTTGTGTATAGATTTTAATTGCCAGATAGACCCGTCTGAATGAAAGGCAATTTTGGCCACTTTGTAAACTTCTAGATTGTCGACGTCTGAACATTACTTACATTATCTCAAAATTAATATTTTTATCTATACCACAAAAAGTGCATGGAAAGTCATATAATAAACACACACTCATTTGAAACTGTATATTATCCACAATATAAGCCGAACTGAGCAATTTTCTATGTTAACGTAAAGTTTTGTTCGACAGACAGCATGGGGAAAAACGACGTTTCAACTATTTGATCGCATTCAGTCAGCTTTGCAGCGTGATCGTGTTGAGTTCGTTTAGAAATCATGAACATCTATTTAAGCTTTTTCTTTGCTTGCATTAATTTAATGAGCCGCACGTCAGGTAACAAATTAAACGACATTAAAAAAAGTTTCCCTTCGTCAAATCAAGAGTGATTAAATCTTAAACATTATATAATAAAACTGCAGCTGATTTTCCGGAACGTGGCGTTGGTCCTCGGTGTGCCGATGATAATCGCGTGACTGTACGACCTTGCACTTTAAACAATAACATAACAGGCATTTGTGCCCGTGAATGCCTGAAACCAAAACTTGAATTCACTGAAATATGTTGCCACATAAAGCAAGCAAATGCTTTTGAAGTCTACTACTGCTGTGAGAAAGCGATTCCCGCGGATCCAAGTGGCCTGGGTCCCATTTACAATAGTGATTTAGATCCACGCGAATTCCACTATTTGGTTTGTATAACCTTTCATCAGGTTTAAAATTATTGAGAAGCCTTCTATCTATTCATAGGGCGCACTAGGCTGGTTCTATCAGCGTAGACCAAAAACATATCTTTATAGATGTACGAGTGTTGCGATTAGTTCCCGGTTTTTGCTTACTGCTGCACACTGCGCCGTAGTTTATGGGTAAATTCAGACCTGTTATTTGTTAGTATTAAATACAATAATATTTTTTTATCAAAAAGATATGAAGCAGTTGTGGTACGTCAGGGTGGTATGCATAGGCTGGATCCGATACGTACACTTACAATTAAAAAAATATTCATTCATCCCGATTACAATGATTATGAGGCATACAACGACATTGCATTAGTTCAATTATTCGGGAGCTACCGGTAATAGTTATAAAAACATGCTTATTATGTTATATTTACGTGTAATTTATTAACCTAAACTTTACGTTATAACAGTGGTATGACTATAAAGCCTTGGACTGAATTAAAGTATCCGAATACGAGTTTCGTTGCGGCAGGATACGGCAACACAACGTCAAGTAGGACCTTATTATTTTTCTTCAACGATAAAATATATTATTTTTGCAATATAAATTTTTTTATTAAATTCTAGGAGGTCTCTCATCTCACGTCGTACTAAAGAACTATTTCAAATTCGTAGCTAACGATGAATGTACACCTTTCTACGAAAATGAAGAAATGTTTCCAAATGGAATTACTGAAACTCAAATCTGTGCAAATGAACTTAACAACATTTCAAAAACTTGTCAGGTGAGAAAAATTTTGGAATATTTGAATTAAGAAAACACTTTTTAACAACAAATTTTCATTAAGGGCAATTCTGGTGGTCCTTTGATAATGAGTATATATAAAAAAGATGGAACCGAAAAGATAGATTATCTTGTTGGCATCACAGCCTTTGGCCAGGGCTGCGGTTCATCACCACCAGTCGTCTACACGCGAGTCTCAGCTTACATTGACTGGATCAATGAAGTTATGCTTACAACAACAAATACGACTTTAAATTCATGAGAATAAATTAAAATTTCTTAAATAAAAATTGATAGAATATGCTTTAATTTTATTATAATACGAGTATATATATATGTTAAAATCAATAATTGACTTAATTTGATAAACAAATTACATTCACACCTAAAGCTTGAAGTAATTATTTTTTCAGAATATGATACAATTTTTGTTAACAAAATAAACAAATTATCATAAAACATAAGTAAACAAATATTTATTTTACAGGGTGTTAGTAATTTATTAAAGTTTGTTACTCAAGCATTGATTTGGGAACGGTTGCATTATCTTCTCCATCCAAGGTAAAAAACAAAACACACGCGTATAAACGCCAGGTAGGGATAGGGCACAACCTTGACCAAACGATGTAATACCAACAAGATACTCTTTCCGCTCAGTGCCATTGTATGTTGTCATTATAAGAGGACCACCAGAGTCGCCCTTTGATACAATTAATTTTTTCATTAAAAAAAAATAAATTCAATTAAAAATTATTACCTGACACGTATCCATAACGTTCTTTGGGTCCATCGCACAGATCTGAGAATTGCTTATGCTATTTGGTAAATTTTCCTCATCATCATAATATTTTGCACATTCACTTTTCGGAACAAATTGTAAGTGAACTTTTAACAAGGCACTGGATGAGGTGCCATCTGAAGCAGTTTAGAACAAAGGTTAATTATTTCAGTAGCATTGATGGCACTTACCAAAAGTAGTGTCCCCATATCCGAGTGCTGTAAATGTTCCATTCACAATGTTAGCATGTTGCCATAATTCAAGCATGGGCCCACTATGAATAAGCCGATATAAATATTTTACAAAATGTAGACGCATGTAACATCTCACTTGTATTCTCCAACAAGTCGTAACAACGCAATGTCATTGTAGGAATAATCGTCGTCATATTGAGGATGGGCAAATACTCGATCTATTGCCCATATGGGTACAGCTAACTGAAGTAAGAAATTAAAACCGCCAGCCATGACTACATTTGGTTCGAACCTAATACGAAAACTTAAAGATTCAAATCTGTGTAAGTGTCTTCTTTTAAACTCACCCATTTACATAAGCACAATGTGCAGCTGTAATTGCAAACTTTGAACTAATCATAGCACCGCCACATTTATATTCATATTCATATATAACTTCTTCTGAGTACCAACCTACGGCGACCTATGATTTAACAATAGCACATCAATAACCCTATCAAAAATGTTTGAGTTGCTTGCCATATAAGGAAACTCATCTGGTCCGGTCTGTTGCCCACCGACAACAGCTAAATCGAGTTCATTTTCACAGCAAAAATAAACTTCGAAATCAGTTTCCATTCTGAGATGACAGCAAATTAATGGATCTACAGGTGTTGCACATTGTAGACTGCAGATACCGTCTTTACCATTATACGAAGTACAATTTGAGTCCCTTACGTAGCGCAATTCACCACAGGACGGACCAATGGATGTAGGCACAATATCAGCTTTTTAAAAGTTTTAAAATAATAGACTATTAATTAGGAATCACAGAAAAGATAATGTAAGTATTTCGGTTATGGGGCCAACCACTTAGATATTTTCAACGAACTTATTTCATGTGAAATCAATAATCAAGATATTTGAACAATAAGTTTTGTGTATAAATGATGTCTCAAACCTTTTGTTTTTATACTCCACAGGCATATGATACCAATGTAGCTATAAAGCTTGATCATTATTTTATTATTTTAGAGCTCTCGCAGTATGGCTTAACGATGCAAAACAGACTGACAAATGCATTTATTTAGATAGTTTAGTTTTTCATGTAACAAGCTTTTAAAAGCTTTCACGATGTATTTTAGAATCAAATTACTTCTTAGTAATTAGTGGGATTTTCCACTTTGCTACTAACAAATACTTTTTAAACCACAAAGAAGCAAAATGCAACTCAAATAATAATGAAAAAGCATTAAACTTAATCTTTGATGCTCTCAAAGTTGCGTTTCTGATCAGCAAAAGATAAGCTTATCATCAACAATAAATATTCGTTTTAATAAATTGGTTAGAATATAATCAGTAACATTATTGATTGCAAAGTCGCACTTAAAACTAAAGCCAAAACAAAAACAAAAATGTAACGTGTTTCAGACGAATTAAGTCTCAATCTGAACACACTTAACCACTTTTTCTCTCAGTCGGATTTCAGCTTTGATTGAGTTGAGTTGAAAATTGTAAAGAATAAGAAACATGAAATTCATAAAATTCCATTTATTTATATTTCTTTGCTTTATATGTGGGATAAAAGGTGTTAATATTAGCAAATTAAAAATTATGAATGAAAAACAAAACATTTCAACAAACAATATCGGTCCGCCATGTGACAAAGTAAACCGTGAGAATAGAATGTGTACATTAGATAATGGGAAAGAAGGAACTTGTTCTCGTTTATGTGTTAAGCCGGCAATGAAAGATGCAAAGCTTTGTTGCCATGAAAAATACCCAACAAAGTTGCATGTTTATTTCTGTTGTGAAATAAACGATGGCATTGGCCAAAAAGACTCTGTTGGTGGCTTGAGAACAGAAGACTTTGAGTTTCCTTACATGGTTCGTACAAACATGTACAAATAAATATTATATTTTTATATGAACATTCGTAAGGCGGCACTTGGTTGGTTTTCAAAAGTCAACGTACCTAAATATGATTATAAATGTGGCGGCGTTTTCATAAGCATTAAATTTGTTCTTACTGCCGCACATTGTGCATATATTGATGGGTAACTTATTGAGTAATTCACAAATTCAATAATGAAAATAAATCAATACCATTACAGTACGGAACCAGTTGTTATTCTACCCGGCGGCGTTAATTTAACATATATGTACTTCAATGTGGACTTTACCATTAAGACAGTTCACATGCATCCCGAATACGATGATGACTCTGTTTACAACGACATCGCTTTAATAGAACTTGTTGGCGGATACAGGTTTAATTTATACAAATTTTAATATTTAAAAAAAAATTATATTTTTCTCACGCTTATAGCCTCACAATTGATTTATGGCGTCGTTCTTATATTGCTAATACAAGTTTTACAGCACTCGGGTATGGCGACACAGCTTTTGGTATGCATTATCAATATATCTCCACATAACAGAATCAAGATCAACTTTGTTTTATTATCTAACACAGGTGGCACATCGTCTGACGTGCTTTTAAAAGTCTTTCTTGACTATGTCCCTGGTGATGAATGCCAACGATTTTACTTGGACGAAGAGAATGTACCGAACGGCATTAAAAACACCCAAGTTTGTGCAAAGGATCCTAAAAACATTATGGATACATGCCAGGTATTATTCTACTTGTTTTGTTTTTATTTTAATTGTTCTACACAATAAGTAATTTAAAAATACTCTTATAGGGCGATTCTGGTGGACCACTAATAATGACAGTATACAACAAAGATGGCGATGATATGAAAGATTATCTTGTAGGCATCACATCGTTTGGTCAGGGTTGCGCTTTGTCACCGCCAGGCGTTTACACACGTGTCTCAACGTATATCGATTGGATTTATAATTATATAAATCAAAATTATAAGCCATCATTAGAAACAAAAGTGGGATGGAATTGGTTTTAAATATACCAGGTCCCATTAGCAACTTGTTGAAAGGCACACACTTCGTAAAATTCAAATACTAATGCACAATAATCCAAAAAAAAACTGCTGATGCATATAAGAAACTTGCATTAAAATAAGTTTAACAAATAATATTGACATATTTTAGTATTGAGTATCGGTACACGTCATTCGAATACAATTATTATGGCTACAACAGAACTTGTCAACAAATACCAATAACAAAACAAATAATTACTTTTAGTTCTAAGTAAAACTATTAAGTTGTCTGGAAATGCTGAAGTCCTAATATAGGATACATTATTATTATGGTTGATATCATATAAGAGATTTAATTATTTTTTAGTAATAAACTAAGTTAAGTTGATTTTAAGCTCTTCCTTGATATTTATAATTTATAAGAACAAATTTAATGATCATCTCACGAAATTAAGATGTGTGCATACATAATGTGCAATTTACGATAAAATAAAAAAAAAACACAAACGACGATTTTTTGTTCTCAGTTACTCAGTTGAAATAAAAATTAATTTATATCAGGTTTTCTACAAACATTAATGAGACTCATCATATTTCGCAACTCCAGATTCAAACTGTCAGTTTGATTCGCATTGCGCTCGTGTTAACATCGTTGTTAAATCGAATAACAAATATGAAATCCGACAGAATTCTTATCTTCTGTTTTTTTAATCTTCTTTGTTTGGCGGCAAGTGTTAAAATTAGCAGTTTAAAAAGATTGCCGAACTTTAACAGAACTTCGAGTTCAATTGGTCCACCTTGTAGTACACTCATCGGCGAAAATGAAAAGTGTACATTGGGTAACGGAAATGCTGGTCAGTGTAGTTTAGTATGTGATGAGCCGCAAACGAAAGACGCAGAAATTTGTTGCCACACAAAATTACCAATGGTTTTGAGTGTTTATTTTTGCTGTGAGAAGAGAAGCTATACACAATTTGCCGTTGGTGGCGTCAGAGCTGAAAATCACGAGTTTCCATACATGGTTCGTAAATGCAGTAATTTCAGATAATTTAAAAACAAATAATCAATTTGTATAGTTTCTAGGCGGCGCTTGGTTGGTTTTCAAAGGAGAAAATATTTTCGTACGATTACAAATGCGGTGGCGCTTTCATTAGCAGCAAATTTGTGCTCACTGCCGCTCACTGCGCTTATATCGAGGGGTATATTTAAAAAGTTGTAAGCACCTACAAATAACGCAATGAAAACCATTTTCTAGAATTGGACCAGTTGTGGTTTTGCCTGGTGGCAGCAACTTAAAGGAAAACTTAAGCAGCTTACCCGTTACTATAGAAGCCGTCCATGTGCATTCCGAATACGATGATGAATATGTCTACGACGATATCGCACTAATAGAACTTGTTGGCGAATACACGTAACGAATTGAGATACTTATAAAGTATTGTAAATAAAAATCAAATTATTTTTAGTGGTGGCGTAATAGAGTTGTGGCGTCGTCCCTACATTGCAAATACAACTTTTACGGCAATTGGTTATGGCGACACTATTTTTGGTATGAGTTATTGTCATCACCTCCATGCTACATGACATAAAGAATCATGTTCTTTTTCGGCTCAGGTGGCACTTCGTCTGATGTGCTCATAAAGGTTTTTCTAGATTTTGTGACGACTAATGACTGTCAGGCATCTTATGAGCAGCAGGAAACAGTACCACGTGGGATCATAAATACACAAGTCTGTGCTAAAGATCCGAAAAACGTTATGGACACGTGTCAGGTAGAATTTTATTTAATTTCGAATTTATATATTTTACAATTGCTTTATAGGGCGATTCCGGAGGACCACTCATAATGACTTTATTTAATAACAATCGCAATGAGAAAAAGGACTATCTCTTTGGCATCACATCCTTTGGCCAGGGCTGTGCTTTATCACCGCCTGGTGTTTACACACTTGTCTCAGCATATACCAATTGGATAAATGGACATATGAAAACAGGAAAAGCTGCAAAAACATCAATGGCTAGAGGGGAATGGGCTTGGATGTAACTCGTTTAGAATCATAGTATGTAAAAACACTTTTTTCAAACCGGTCACAATTTAAAGTAAGACTATTATTTATACTCATAAAAATATTCAAAAAATGTTCCAGCTTTTCTAAAATTTCCATACCCAACGCATTGTTATTTATTATTTAATATTATCTAAATACCTGAAAATTAATTCATTTTTAATTACATTTTTAATTAATCAAGCGAGCATATTGTAATAACCCCTATTTATAATATTTTGAAGATTAAAGACGTCATAGTTAAAATATTTTAAGTTGTGTTAAGTGTGTAGTGCAACATCTTTTCTATATGGCCGAAGAAACTTATCTTATAGATCAATTATAATAACAAATATTTTAAACACTTGACATTCTATTTAAACGACAGAGTATTTCACTTCTACGCAACTTAAAAAACATTAATGTTTTCAGTCTGTTATAAGGCAAGCATAGACAAAGATCGATTTTTAAAGTGAGTTTACAATGCATTTTAAGGAAAAAATTTTGTTTTTTTATTTATTCTGTGCAATAAGTGCGATCGAATGTGTTAACATTGTTAAGTTAAAAGAAATGAATCAATACCAAAACTTTAGCGGGTTAGGTCCACCTTGTGACAAAACGATACTTTTCGATACAAAATGCACTTTGGATAATGGAAAAAAGGGAGTATGTACCGAGGTGTGTAATACTTCTGAAACAACAGACGCTGAGATATGTTGTCATGAACGATTTCCAAGCTTGTTAAAAGTGTATTTTTGCTGTGAAGCTGGTGTCAACCTTGCACGAGGAGTCGCAATTGGTGGTGAACGAACTGAAGACGATGAATTTCCATACATGGTTTGTAAATATTAACAAACATAGAAATACACAAACAAAGATAAGTTCATTCCATAATTATAAGGCTGCACTTGGTTGGTATTCGAAACTCAAAAGATACATGTACGATTACAAATGCGGAGGTGCTTTCATCAGCTATAATTTCGTATTGACCGCCGCCCACTGCGCATACATTAACGGGTAAAAATTCATACTTTGCTATTTCGTAAATTTTTTTAAATATTTTATGTTTATTATAGCATTGAACCAATTGTCGTACTACCTGGTGGCATTAATTTAACTACGAATGATGATGATAATGTGCCCTTTGTCATCAAAACGGTTTATATACATCCCGATTACGACGACGACTTTGCTTACAATGACATCGCTTTAATACAAACTATTGATGACCACGAGTAATTCGATGAATTATTTATTCTAAACTTATAACTGATAAATGTTTTTCAAAAAACAGGGGAGCAATAATTGATTTATGGCAACAAGGTAACAATGCGTACTCAAGCTTTACTGCCGTCGGCTATGGCGACACAACATTGGGTACATCAAACGATTTCTTCATTGTACAACAATTAATCTGAACCTTTCTTAGGTGGTACATCTTCTGATGTACTTTTGAAAGTTTTTCTTAAGCATGTGGCCACTGAGACGTGTCAGCTTTTTTACTCAGAAATAGATAATGTTCCAGATGGCATAACTAACACTCAATTATGTGCAATGGATCCGGAGAACAAAATGGATACTTGTCAAGTAAAAATAATTTTTTTTGTGTTACTTAGCCAACTATCAAAATTATATTACTTGAATAGGGTGATTCCGGTGGACCACTCATAATGGCAACTTACAACAAAAATGGTGGTGAGAAAAAGGAGTACCTCGTAGGCATTACATCTTTTGCTATTGGGTGTGCTTCATTAGCTCCCGGCGTCTATACACGAGTCACAGCTTATACAAAATGGATAAATGATACTATTGAACCTTGGCTTACAAACAATGACTATGAAGATTAGAGGAACCAATATTAATAATAATAATATAGTTTTGCTTGAACTGAGTTACTGTTAATAGTAATTAACATCAACGATCTTTTCCACTTTATTTTTATGGAAAAAACCTTGTACTTTCACTACACTGTGGCATAACCAAAAAAACAGCTTTTTCAGATTGTATTTATTCATAAAATGTACTTTTTATATATATAGTACACATAAATGTACTGCTTATAAATAATAATGACCATATTATTTTTTTTTTCTGCTATGTGACTGATGCCTTATACATTTGTTTTATGGAGCTTTAAGCAATCCACTATTATTAGTCTGTTCTGAGGCAAATTAAAGCTAAGATCTCTCAGCAATCCGATGAGCTTTTAGCAATCAGTTAATGTCAGTCTTTTCTGAGACAAGTTTCAGGCGAGATCTCTTAGTAATCAAATAGTAACGATGAAGTTCAATGCATTAATTTCGTGTATTTGTTTTTGTAGTCTTGTGTATGCAATAGCATGTGTTAACATAGCTAAATTGAAACAAATGAATAAATATCAAAACTATAGCGGCATCGGCCCACAATGTAGCGAAACGAAACCTTCTGATACAAAATGCATTTTGGATAATGGAAAAGACGGTGTATGTGCAGAGTTATGTATAACACCTGATACAAAAGATGCCAAAATTTGCTGCCACGTACTCCATCCATTCATTTTATATATTTACTTTTGCTGTGAGAAGGGGACGTACGTAGTCCGAGGAGATAGTGTCGGTGGTTTTTTAACAAGGGTCAATGAATTTCCCTACATGGTTTGCAAATGTTCACGAGCACCAGTTATAATGCATAGATTAATTAATTAATCTTCTTCAGGCTGCGCTTGGTTGGTATAAAAGAACAAAATGGTCTGATTATGATTACAAATGCGGTGCCGTTCTGATTAACAAGAAGTTCTTACTTACGGCCGGCCACTGCTCTTACATTGATGGGTTAATTTAAACAAACCTACAATTTGTACAACGAATAAAATACTTTCAATCTATATTGCAGAGTTGAGCCAATTGTCGCATTACTAGGTGGTAACAATTTAACCAAATTTAGTGGTTTTAACGTACCTCGTGTCATTGAAACGGTTTATGTGCACCCCGATTATGATGATGAGTTTGTCTATAACGACATCGCATTAATACAACTTGTTGGCGAACACGGGTAATGCAATGAAACAATTATTTTAAGCCAATAACAAATACATAAGTCTTAACACAAAGGGGCGCAACAATTGACATTTGGATGCATTCTGATATTACGAATACAACTTTCACGGCGACCGGTTATGGTGACACTACTCTTGGTATATTTTCATTATAAACTTCAATAATATACGATAATATAATATTTGTTTTGAATCATTCTCAGGTGGCACATCCTCTGATGTACTCATAAAAGTTTTTCTGCAATATTTTCCAACAAACGATTGTCAGCGCTTTTACTCACAAGAAGACAACGTGCCAAATGGCATCAAGAACACACAATTATGTGCGAAAGATCCAGAGAACAAAATGGATACTTGTCAGGTAGAAATTTTGTAGTTTGTGTCACAAAATCAAAGATCAGATTGATTATACTTAAACAGGGCGACTCTGGTGGTCCACTCATAATGACAAGTTACAACAATAATAGCAATGAGAAAAAAGAATACGTCGTAGGCATCACATCATTTGGTGTTGGATGTGCTTCATTAGTACCGGGAGTCTACACACGAGTCTCAGCTTACTTACAATGGATAAATGAAACTAGCAAACCACAAATTACTATAGAAAATATTGATGACAAGAAGAAATAAGTTTAAACTTAATAAGCGCAAAGTAAAATAAATACTTTTTCTGAACGCTTTCGCAATCCACTGTTCAGTTTTAAAAACCAGTTTTTCATATCAGTTTTTACGTAGAATTATTAAGTTTCTTTCTGCAAACACAATTATTAATTTATTATTAATTGAAACATTATATCGTTATATATGTATTATATCGGGTGGCATAAACTCTCTTGACCGACTCCCTGTCTGCGATTTGTGTACAGATTTTTCAAAAATTATAATTAACTGATTTCAATTCACATTTACTAAAAAATCTCATTCTGGTTTATATTGTGCTTGAGTTCAGTAACCGGTCAAATCCACTAATAATGTCTGATAATACTTTTTTTTTTATTTCGTTTCACGGCAGCTTTTAACATTAGCCGTTTAAAAAGCTTCCCTATGTAAGTGATGATACAAATGAAATTAATTTAATGTAAATTAAACGAATGCTTTTAAAGATTCTCAGTGACAAATTGTTCCTACACATAATGACGATTTTTCATATCAATTATAATGAAAGTTTGGCTATGGAGACACTACAAATGTTATAACATAATCGACATATTTCATCTGAGGCGCTGTTGAACTTAATTCTTAATTATGTCGCGATGGACTACTATCATTTGTTTTACTCGGATTAAGAGAATGTGCCGAATGGTATCAGCATCATGAATACTAAAATTTGTACAAAAGGTACAACAAATACTATGGACATGTGTCAGGTATAAACACTTAATTAATAAAATCAAGCCAAACACCCCATTCTAATAGTATTCTTGTGACACACTCGTAATAACAACAATAAAAAACAATGTATATGAGAAAAGAAAGTATTTTATGGGCGTTACACCGTTTTGTCAAGGCTGTGCTTTTTTACCACCTAAGGTTTTATTCGATGCAACTGTCTGTATGTTTGAAATGCTATATTCTTATCACTTTCAGTGAATTTATTATTAATTAATGTTAATTTATATTTCAGATGAACTATTTTCTTATCTATGTGATTTTCTATTGCGCTGATCTATTAATGAGATTCTATTTATTATGCTTTTAAGTAAAAAATTAGTCTGATTTACATTATACTAGTGTTAACATCGTGGCTAAGTCAAATTGTAAATATGAAATCGGACACAATTTTTGTAATGTGCTTCGGCATTCTTTTTGTTATGACGGCAGGTGTTAAAATTAGTAGTTTAAACAATACTAAGAGTGATATAGGTCCACGCTGCGATGAATTTTCAGTAGAATTGGATCCATGTAATTTGGATAATGGAAATTCTGGTCAATGTAGTTTAGTGTGTGTTGAGCCACAAATGAAAGACGCAAAAATTTGCTGTCACTCGAAATTACCAATGCTTTTGAGTGTTTATTTTTGCTGTGAAAAGAGTAATTTAGGTCAATTTGCCGTTGGCGGGATAAGAACTAGAAAACATGAGTTTCCATACATGGTTCGTAAATGCAATATTTTCAATTATGTAAAAACGATTAATAAAGTTTTATAATTTTAAGGCTGCGCTTGGTTGGTTTTCAAAGGAAAAGCTCTATGCATATGATTACAAATGCGGTGGCGCCTTCATTAGCAGTAAATTTGTCATCACGGCCGCACACTGCGCCTATAACGATGGGTATATTTTGACACTTTACAAAATCATTAAGAAAACGCAATTAAAGATACTTTATAGAATTGAACCAGTTGTAGTTCGGCCAGGCGGCGGCAATTTAAAGCAAGACCCAACTTTACCTTTTACCATTGATATCGTCCATGTGCATCCCGAATATGATGACGAATTTGCCTACAATGACATTGCTTTAATAGAACTTGTTGGAGAATACACGTAATAACAATAACATGATCATTGAAACAAAGTATCATAAGCTTTTGATTACAGTGGCGGCAAAATAGAGTTGTGGCGTCGTCCCTACATAGCCAATACAACTTTTACGGCGATGGGCTATGGCGACACTCTTTTTGGTAGGACATCATCTACGATAAAATTCGTTTATAAGTATACTGTTACTCTATTGTTGCTCAGGTGGAACTTCATCTGATGACCTTATAAAGGTTTTTCTTGATTATGTGTCTAATGATGACTGCCAGCAATTTTATGAAGATCAAGAAAATGTGCCAAGTGGCATCGTGAATACCCAAGTATGTGCCAAAGATCCAAAGAACGTTATGGACACTTGTCAGGTAAAATTTCTTTTCAATTACATGTTTTCACAGATTAAAAATTATTTGATAGGGAGACTCCGGTGGTCCACTTATAATGACCATGTATAATAATAATCGCGATGAGAAAAAAGAGTATCTCTTTGGCATCACATCCTTTGGCCAGGGCTGTGCCTTATCACCGCCTGGAGTCTATACACTTGTCTCATCGTTTACCGTTTGGATAAATGAACATGTGAAACCAGAAGCTAATGGGACAGCGACAAGTTTAAACGGGCATTGGGTTTGGTTCTAATTATAAATATAAGCTGTAAGAAAGAGGTTATCATATTATTCAATGTCAACTCCTAAATTGTAATGTATAATAAGCACGTCTAAAAAATAAAAAGCTTCCTCGAAATACGCCAAATAATAATTTTTAGTATTACACATTGTTGATCGCATGTCCTGATTTTTCCAGTACCTCTCTTACTGATTGAACCCTTCGTCGAGACAGCCAAAAAATCAATTATGGCATTGTTAAATTCGAAATATAATAAGTATTAATAAAAAGTACAAGTTTTTATTTTTATTAAAACAAGTTTCTAAGAACTTTTGTGGCACTTAAGTGCCAAAGACAAATACACAAAGTGCCCAAACTCTTCTAAAACTCTTCAAATATTTTACAATGCAGTACATTTGCAACGAATGAGAGTTTCCACTCCCAAATTCGCTTAGAAGAGAGAAGCAACCGGTCTATCTCAATATTAAAGCTTATCAGCAGCACCCGACAACAACCAAAAGTCTCTTTAAAATAAACCGGGAAGATTTGATTCAGAAAAGCTTCAATTAAAATGCCAAATGAAAAGAATTATATATCACACAACCGTTAAATTAATTAAAAAACATTGCTTTCTTTCAAATTATTTTCAGTACTTGAACTCTAAACAATTCAATGTACACAGTCGGTTCTGAGCTAAGCTTGAATCTAGATCGTTTTTTAAATTGAGCAAACGCGATGACACTTAAACAAACAATTTTGTGTGTTTATTGTATTTTATATATTTTTAGTCGAATAAGTACGATATCATGTGTTAACATTGCTAAATTGAAAGAAATGAATAAATATCAGAATTTGACCGGTATCGGACCACCGTGTGGCAATAAAACACCTCCCAATCGACAATGTACTTTGGATAACGGAAAACCCGGTCAATGTGCCGAAATATGTAAAACACCTGAAACAATAAATGCCAAAATCTGTTGCCACATACGTGATCCAAATGAATTATATGTTTTCTATTGCTGTGAAGAAGGTGAATACTTGGGTAGGACACTTGGAGTTAATGGTTTCGTAACTGCCCACAACGAATTTCCATACATGGTTTGTAAATATTAACGAAAATATTGAGTATCATGTATGTTGAAGAATTATTTATTTTTAGGCTGCACTTGGTTGGTATTCGAAAAAGAAAATGTTTACGTACGATTATAAATGCGGCGCTGCTTTGATTAGCAGGAAAATGGCACTGACTGCCGCTCATTGCTCATATATTGATGGGTGAATTTATAATAAGATAACCGAATTTTTCACAGAAACTTCAATTGATCTGTATTACAGCACTGAACCAATTGTTATTCTTCCTGGTGGACTTATATTAACCGACGATTATACTATGACCTTAACCATTGAAACCGTTCACGTGCATCCTGATTATGATGATGAGTTTGTTTACAATGACATTGCACTAATACAACTTGTTGGCGAACACAGGTATTTTTTGGCATTAAAGGTTATATCAAAACATCATATGTACATTCGTTAATACATAGAGGCGCTACAATCGACGTTTGGCGACGATCTTACATTGCGAATGAAAGTTTCGCGGCGACCGGCTATGGCGACACTACTTTCGGTATCATTTCATCCTCATATTTAAAAAAAAATGTAATTTAATAATTCCTTAAAATCTCTCTCAGGTGGCACATCCTCTGATGTACTCATAAAAGTGTTTCTACAATATTTTCCAACAAAGGATTGTCAGCGCTTTTACTCACAAGAAGACAACGTGCCAAATGGCATCAAGAACACACAATTATGTGCGAAAGATCCAAAGAACAAAATGGATACATGTCAGGTAAAAATTGCAACATTTAAGTTAAAGAATCAATGATCTGGTTACGAATACTTGATTAGGGCGACTCAGGTGGTCCACTTATAATGACGACTTACAATAACAATGGAAATGAGAAAAAAGAGTATCTCATGGGTATCACATCTTTTGGTCTGGGCTGTGCTTCATTTGCACCTGGCGTCTATACACAAGTATCAGCTTATTTACAATGGATAAATAAAATTGCCGGCAAAATGCGTACAGAAAAGAACAATAACGATAAGGCCAAAAATTATTGGTCTTAAAAACAACAAAAGAAAACATGAAAATTTAATACTTTTCATAAAGCTAAAACGTTACTCCGCGTGGATGCGCTTGTGGCTTCGCTTTGTTTGTGATTAAATTTTTTTTTTTTTGTATGCAAAAATAAAGAACTTTATTTTAACAAGTGCTGGCTGGCTGTCTTCTTACTTATACCAGAAATAAACAGTTTAATTTTTGTAATGACTATTTAATTTAAATTATTCAGAAATAGAAAAATTAATAGATGGGCAACGATTCATCATCCAAATCAAGAACTTTTTCACAACAAAAATACACATCAAAGAAATCAGCACCTTTTGTGTGGCAACAGAATTTTGGTACTTTTGGTATCACACATTGTTGATCGCAGGTGCCGATTTTTCCAGCATCTGTTGTACAATTGGAACCTCTTACATCCTTGCCGATGGGGCAGCGTGGACCGACGCCTCTAACAATCGATTGTGCTATTGTAAAAATGAAAATATAATATTAACCAAAAGTGCAAGCTTCTCACCAAAACAAGTTTCTCAGACCTGTTGAAGCACTTAACAGCCACACGCAAATGCATAAAATACACAAGCTCAACTTCATTTTTTAAATATTTTTTATATACTACAGAACGAACTCAACCAGATCACGTTCGCAAAGAGACTAACTTATGGGAGTTCCAACTGATTTAATTTACTCCCAACTTGAATTCACAACGTTTAACGACCTTAGTACGCATGAACAACATTTTCAGAATTTCTCTCATTTAACATTTATTGAAAAAATCCAGTTTTCAATGCTTATTTTTGACTCCGGCCAATAATCAACTTAAAGCTAAGCACTTTATAATTCAAAATGTATCGTTACTCAATTTATGCTTGTATCAAGTTGTCTCTATTTTATTTTTGCTATCGCCTAAATATAAAATGCGTCAGCAAGGTATTGATAAATTCAAATAGGAAAGAGAGGCACCGGTTTTTACCCTACCTCAATATTTCAGCTTATCAGCAACAGCCGGCAACATCGAAACCTCTCTTTCGTATGACGCAAAGAGCCAAGTACTGGTTTTGCATGATGATTAATCTTTGAATAAGAGATTCAAAACAAGATGACAAAGAAATACGTATTACACACACATTAATAAATATTATCACTTACAGAGTGATTCCCAATCCTTGAACTCCAAGCAATTTATTTAACGCAGTCTGTTCTTAGTCAAGCTCAAGTTAAGATCGTTTTTAATTGAGCAAACATGATGACGTTTCAACAAAATATTTTATGCATTTATTTTTGTAGTTTAATATATGTGATATCATGTGTTAATATAGCAAAGTTAAAAGAAATGAACAAATATCAGAATTTTAGCGGCATAGGCCCGCAGTGTGGCGATACGAAATTTTATGATATAAAATGCAATTTGCCAAATGGAAAAAACGGGGAATGTGCCGAGATTTGTCGAGAACCTCAGACAAAAGACGCGGAACTTTGTTGTCACGATCGTCTTTCAACTTCGTTATTTGTTTACTTTTGCTGTGAAGTAGGTAGCGGAATCGTCCGTACAGCAGCAGTCGGTGGTGTCCGCACTGCAGACAATGAATTTCCATATATGGTTTGTAAATATTAACAAGCATATTTAAGAAAAAAATACATCAGTGCCGTTTATTTAGGCTGCACTTGGTTGGTATTCGAGAGAAAAAATGTTGAGATACGATTACAAATGTGGCGGAGCCTTCATCAACCGCAAATTCGTTTTGACCGCCGCTCACTGCGCTTATATTAATGGGTAAGAAAGCGCAATACCTAAGTTCATTAACACTGTTTAAGTAATGTCGTTCTTATTGCAGTGTTGAACCCATTGTCGTTTTGCCTGGTGGCAAGAATTTAACCAAATTTGATGCTGACAATCCACCCTACGTCATTGAAACGGTTCATATTCATCCCGAATATGACGACGACTTGGCTTACAATGACATCGCTTTGATACAAATTATTGCCGAACATGAGTAATTTTTCGTTACAAGAGTTTGAGACCTGTTTCATTTTTTCTCCTATCAAGGGGCGCAACAATCGATTTATGGCGACGGAATTACAATGCGAACACAAGCTTCACGGCTGTCGGCTATGGCGACACAAAATTCGGTACATTAATTACATACAAGTATTGCACAAATATAATATAAGAAATTTCTCAGGTGGCACATCTTCTGATGTACTTTTAAAAGTCTTTCTGGAGCATGTGCCAACTGAGAATTGTCAGCACTTTTACTCACAAGAAGATAATGTGCCTGATGGCCTAACTAAGACTCAATTATGTGCGAAGGATCCAAAGAATATTATGGATACTTGTCAAGTAAGAGTTGTTTTTTTTTTATTATGCAATATTATAAAAATTATATTATCTTAATAGGGGGACTCTGGTGGTCCACTTATAATGACGACTTACAACAAAAACGGCGATGAGAAAAAAGAATACCTCCTAGGAATAACTTCATTCGGTCTCGGTTGTGCTTCATCAGCACCCGGCGTATATACACGAGTCACAGCTTACACAAAATGGATATACAAAACGATGGGACCTTGGCAAGTGGTCGACAACAATAAAGATAAAGATAAATATTATTGGACGAAATAAGCAAGCTCAGATATATGTAATATAGTTGTTTACTACTAATATCAAAAAAGAAAAGTAGCAAGGTCATACAATAAACTTATCTCTTCATTTATCAAATTATAGTTCTTTTTGCAGATCCGAACTTTTTAAATCATTATAGCTTCTAAGATAAACTCATTACATACATTTTAAAGCTAAGGATCTCCCACGAGTAAACACAATCGTATAATTTAATACAAAACGAATTTGTATCATTTTTCAAAAATTTCAAGTTTTGGTGTGTAAAGTGCATTGCCTCTACTAGACGGCCGAAGCAAACTCAAGTAATCAGTTATTATATAAAACTTTTTAATTTGAGAATTAACGTTTTTCTATTTACGGAACTCTGAGAAGTTAATTGTTTTCAGTCTGTTCTAAGCCGCGCTTAAGTCAAGATCGCTTTTGAATCGAGATATTACGATGAAGATCAAGACAAATATTTTGTGCATTTGTTTTCTTAGTCTAATATATGCAATAACATGTGTTAACATTTCTAAACTGAAAGAAATGAACAAATATCAAAACTTTAGTGGCATCGGTCCACCGTGTGATGATACGAATTATGATGAAATTAATTGCACTTTAGCCAATGGAAAAAAGGGACAATGTCTCGAGGTGTGTGACATACCTCAAACAAGAGACGCCGAGATATGTTGTCATAAACGGCATCCATTTGTGATAAAAGTGTTTTTTTGTTGTGAAGTAGGTGACTACATCGTACGACAAGCAGCAGTTGGTGGTGAACAAATTCAAGACGATGAATTCCCATACATGGTACACGGCAAATAATACATATGTTTGTAATCAAACAAGTTAAAGATAATTTTTTTGATTAAATTCAAGGCAGCACTTGGTTGGTATTCTAGAGAAAAAATGTTTGACTACGATTACAAATGTGGAGGAGCTTTCATTAGTCACAAGTTCGTATTAACCGCCGCACACTGCGCCTACATTAATGGGTAAGAAAGCACAGTACCTTAACTAATCGATATTGTCAAATCATTTCACATTTCTTATAGAATTGAGCCAATTGTTGTACTACCTGGTGGAAACAACTTAACTGATATTGATATCGATATTGCTCAATTTAGCATCGAAACGGTTCACGTCCATCCTGATTATGATGACGACTTTGCATACAATGACATCGCTTTGATACAAATTATTGCCGAACACAAGTAATTCGTTGAAAGAAGTAATTCAAACTAAGTATTAAAAATATATGTTTTTTAAGAGGCGCTACAATTGATTTATGGCGACGAGGTTACAATGCAAATACAAGCTACACGGCCGTTGGGTATGGCGATACAACATTTGGTAAATCAATACATAAGATCATTGTACAACAGCTAATCTGAATCGTTCTTAGGTGGCACATCTTCTGATGTGCTTTTAAAAGTCTTTCTGAAACACGTGCCAACTCAAAATTGTCAGCGCTTTTACTCAGAAGAAGTAAATGTTCCCGATGGCATAACCAACACACAATTATGTGCGCAGGATCCAAAGAATATCATGGATACGTGTCAGGTAGATATTGCGGCATTTTTAATACTAAGCTTTTTCCCATAATGATATAACGTTAATAGGGAGATTCAGGTGGTCCACTCATAATGACGACTTACAACAACAATGGCGATGAGAAGTATGAGTATCTGATGGGTATCACGTCTTTCGGTCTCGGATGTGCTTCATCAGCACCCGGCGTTTATACGCGAGTTTCAACTTACACGAAATGGATTTATGAAACTATTAGACCATGGCGAGTCATAAAAGACGAGGAAGACAAAAGCAATCGTTATTGGACAAAAGAATTGTTGCCCTAAACAAATAAAAGCGAAGGAAAACTCTCTTTTCAATACATTTTGTAAATATAAGTATTATTAATTAAATGTTATAACACTATTCTTCAAAAGATTTACTTTATTCGATGTTGTGTATACCCTACAACGAAAATCAATAATTTTCAAAAATTTCAAATTTTCTGTGTGAAGTACTTCTCTTCTCCCGCATTACCGAGCTCGGCAATTTTACGTTATAAACATTTATTCTGATGTTTGTGTATATTTACTGAGAATCAATTAAAACAATTATTTTTCTGTCAATCTAGACGGCAGAATATTCTTATTCATAAAGTACTCTCAGTCTGCTTTGAGCCGAGCTTAAATCAAGGTTGTTTTTAAATCGTATTTCGTACTATGGTGTTCAAAGCAAATATTTTCTGTGTTTGTTTATTTAGTCTAATATATGCGATAGCATGTGTTAACATTGCTAAATTAAAAGAAATGAACAAGTTTCAAAATTTCAGCGGCATCGGTCCGCCGTGTGGCGATACATTTCCTTCTGAATTGGAATGCACTTTAGACAATGGGAAGAATGGTGAATGTGCTGAGCTATGTAAAACGCCTGAAACAAAGAATGCCAAATTCTGTTGCCATGTACGTTCTCCATCCAGATTGACAGTTTACTATTGCTGTGAGAAGGGTGAATTCATAGGTCGAGGATTTGGAGTTGGCGGTCTCAAAGCTCAGGACAATGAATTCCCATACATGGTTGGTAAATATTAATGAAAATTTTCAAAAACTTGTAAGTTCAAGAATTCTTTTATTATTAGGCAGCACTTGGTTGGTATTCAAAAGAAAAACTATTTCAGTACGACTACAAATGCGGCGCTGTTTTGATTAGCACAAAGTTTGCGCTCACTGCCGCTCATTGCTCGTATATTGATGGGTGACTTTATACAAATGGATCGAATTTTCGAAATTTTTAAATCGTTCGATCTGTATTATAGAATTGAGCCAATTGCTATTCTTCCCGGCGGACATAATTTAACAAGCCGTCTTTTTATGCCCTTCATCATTGAAACCGTTCACGTGCATCCTGATTATGATGATGATTTTATCTACAATGACATTGCATTAATACAACTTGTTGGCGAGCACAGGTATTTTTTGCCATTGAAGATGAAATCAAAAGTTGATACATTCGTAATTATATAGGGGCGCTACAATCGACATATGGCGACGTTCTTACATTGCAAATGAAAGTTTCGCGGCGACCGGCTATGGCGACACAACTTTCGGTATCATTCATTTCATTCCCAAATTAAAAAATTATATTTAATATATAATTCCTATTATTCCTTAAAACCCTCCCAGGTGGCACATCCTCTGAAGTACTCATAAAAGTTTTTCTGCAACATTTTCCAACAAACGATTGCCAGCGCTTTTACTCACAAGAAGACAACGTGCCAAATGGCATCAAGGACACACAATTATGTGCGAAAGATCCAGAGAACAAAATGGATACATGTCAGGTAAAAATTGCATTATTTGCGTAATGTAATAAATGATTAAGTTGATATTACTTAAACAGGGTGATTCCGGGGGTCCACTTGTAATGACGACTTACAACAATAATAGCCATGAGAAAAAGGAGTACCTCGTAGGCATCACATCCTTTGGTCTTGGCTGTGCATCATCAGCACCTGGCGTCTATACACAAGTTGCAGCTTACACACAATGGATAAATGAAACTATTGCACCATTTCGTACCGCAAGCAAGGAAGTAGATAATGACAAATATTATTGGTATTAAAAAGTATAATACGTTATATATATATATTTGCATATGTTTATAAACAAGTTATAAAGCTTTTTAGCTTTGATTGTCAATAAAATCTAGAACTCAAAGAAACAACAATAAATTTATTACGCATTGAAAAAATGAATATAGAAAAACAAACATAAAATTAATATTAACGACAATGCAGCTAAGCGGTGACGCAATTCCATGGATTTCTGTATAATTCTAAACATGTAATTTTAATACATTTCTCTAATTTGCGGTTCTCAGTGTGGTTTACACTGTGCTAAAGTTAAGTCGCCAAACATAACAAATCGAATAATGCACATCACGTCTGAGAAAGTTTTTTTGATTTGTGTTTGCAATTTCATCTATTTGGCGGCAACTGTTAATATTAGCCGTCTAAAAAAGCTTGCCAAACTACAACAGCACCTCGAGTCTCATCGGGCAACGCTGTTCAGAGAGTGAAATCGAAATTGAAGAGTGTACGTTGGATAATGGAATGATTGGCGTATGTGCTTATGAGTGTTACGCGCCAGAAACGAGATATGCTAAAGTATGTTGCCATAAAAAATATCCAACGGGCTTGACAGTTTATTACTGCTGTGAAAAAGCTCTACCAGTTGTAGAGCTGACAGCTCCAACGGCTATATATACGCCCCCCACCGTTGGAGCTGTCAGAACTAAACCTCCAACCGTTGGAGCTGTCAGACCTGAAGAATATGAGGTTTGTAAATATTTTGAAATTTTCTGCAAATTGCTAAAAAACTAAATTGAATTATTGCCAGGTGCTGCCTCCAACCGTTGGAGCTGTCAGAACTAAAGAATATGAGTTCCCATACATGGTTTGTAAATATTTTGAAATTTTCTGCAAATTGCTAAAAAACTAAATTGAATTATTGCCAGGCAGCGCTTGGTTGGTATTCAAAACAAAAATTATTTACATACGATTACAAGTGCGGCGGCGTTTTAGTTAGCAAAAAATTCGTGCTCACTGCGGCCCATTGCGCTTATAATGACGGGTAAATATTAATTATATTTCAAGTTATTCAAGTTTAAGCATTTATATGCATTATGCATATAACTAGCATTGAACCAATTGTGGTCTTGCCCGGTGGCGTCAATTTAACGGGTGGTTTCAACAACTACCCCCTCACCATTGAGACTGTGCACGTGCATCCCGACTATGATGACGAATTTGTTTATAATGACATCGCTTTGATAGAACTTGTCGGCGAATACACGTAAGAATACACAAAATTTGTTGTCATTCTCGTTTTAAAGTTTTTATTCGTTTTACTTTTATAGCGGCATTACAATTGATTTATGGCGTCATTCCTACATTGCGAATACAAGT
>JBAMBP010001502.1:0-137762 GCA_037044515.1 Phortica magna
CGGTAGAAAATTGTTGCTGTAGTTGTGTAATTTCATTATCATACTGACAAACAATAGCAACAACGCCGAGAAAAACGCATTGAATAAAACAACAACAATTACAAGGACGGTCAAAGAAGAAAGTTCCGACAAAGCAATCGAGATAAAACTTGTGAAAAAAAATAAATATATATAATATATAATAAAATATTTTTTTTTGACGTGTGTAAATAAAACATAACGTTTATGCTATTGTATTATTTCGGCCTTTACCAAATTCTTCTTTGTTTCTGATCCTTTTTAAATTTCGAGTGTTTAATAACTTGCTTTTTTCTTAATAAAAAATATTGAATTTATTTCGCAAGCACAAACCAAAACGCATTGGTTGTGTTAGCAAAATACTGATGAAAAGAAAGTTAGTAACTCTTTTATTTTAGGCTTGGACTCTCAGCAAACGGCTATAATCTCGATACAAAATTATTTTAAAGCAACGTTTTTTGTTAATCAAGAAACAAAAAAGAATATATAATTAAATTATTGAGTGTTCAAGGAAAAGAAGCAGTAAGATAAGCTTTATCAAAGGAGCAAAGGCGGATTCCAAATAACAAATCGAAATGAATTCATTACTACGCCTCAAAGGGGGAAATCTGAAGCCATATGTATGTCAAAGTTTCAAAAGATGTAAGTAGATGCGCAATATTTATATACGTACATATATATCCAACACTAAATGTATAGGGTTGAATGAAAACACATACTAATGCATGCATAAAACTTTCCATTGATTTGTGTTGTTTTTGTGTTGAACAAGTTTTTGGTGAATTTTGTTTTGACTCCGCTTTCGTCAGTTGACGATGACAGCTAACAGCTGTTGTTGATACTGGGTGTTTTAATTTTATTATTTGCCGGTTAACAATCACAACCTTAGAATGGCCTTGATGTTAGGTCATTTAGTTGCGATCAAAACTAACAACAAAAGCTAAAAATTATCAGCTACTCTTGTTAATTGAAGTAACAAAAATTTTATTTTGTTTTGTTCAACGTGTATTTATTTATTTGTTTTGGTAGTTTGCTGGTTTATCAGTGCCTTACGTTTTCTGGTTAATCTCAAAAGCCGCGATAAGAATATGTCGACTTTGAAACAAGAAGGCGTGTCGGGAAAAAACGTGTTTGTCTAAACTTGATTTGGTCTTCAATATTTTCCATTCGTCTAGTTAACCAAGCAATCAAGTGATTGATTAACAAGAGATAATATTTTGTTTTCAATCATCTTAAGTGAGGTTATGTCCTCTTTTGTAGTGCAATAAAGTTTTAAGGATTTTGCATTTAAAGTTTGTTAGTAAATTATACCGGCTTGATATGTTTTATAGTAAAAATAATTAATAATAAGCTGTATAATTTACTAACAAACTTTAAATGCAAAATCCTTAAAACTTTATTGCACTACAAAAGAGGACATAACCTCACTTAAGATGATTGAAAACAAAATATTATCTCTTGTTAATCAATCACTTGATTGCTTGGTTAACTAGACGAATGGAAAATATTGAAGACCAAATCAAGTTTAGACAAACACGTTTTTTCCCGACACGCCTTCTTGTTTCAAAGTCGACATATTCTTATCGCGGCTTTTGAGATTAACCAGAAAACGTAAGGCACTGATAAACCAGCAAACTACCAAAACAAATAAATAAATACACGTTGAACAAAACAAAATAAAATTTTTGTTACTTCAATTAACAAGAGTAGCTGATAATTTTTAGCTTTTGTTGTTAGTTTTGATCGCAACTAAATGGCCTAACATCAAGGCCATTCTAAGGTTGTGATTGTTAACCGGCAAATAATAAAATTAAAACACCCAGTATCAACAACAGCTGTTAGCTGTCATCGTCAACTGACGAAAGCGGAGTCAAAACAAAATTCACCAAAAACTTGTTCAACACAAAAACAACACAAATCAATGGAAAGTTTTATGCATGCATTAGTATGTGTTTTCATTCAACCCTATACATTTAGTGTTGGATATATATGTACGTATATAAATATTGCGCATCTACTTACATCTTTTGAAACTTTGACATACATATGGCTTCAGATTTCCCCCTTTGAGGCGTAGTAATGAATTCATTTCGATTTGTTATTTGGAATCCGCCTTTGCTCCTTTGATAAAGCTTATCTTACTGCTTCTTTTCCTTGAACACTCAATAATTTAATTATATATTCTTTTTTGTTTCTTGATTAACAAAAAACGTTGCTTTAAAATAATTTTGTATCGAGATTATAGCCGTTTGTGAGAGTCCAAGCCTAAAATAAAAGAGTTACTAACTTTCTTTTCATCAGTATTTGCTAACACAACCAATGCGTTTTGGTTTGTGCTTGCGAAATAAATTCAATATTTTTTATTAGAAAAAAGCAAGTTATTAAACACTCAAAATTAAAAAGGATCAGAAACAAATAAGAATTTGGTAAAGGCCGAAATAATACAATAACATAAACGTTACAGTTTATTTACACACGTCAAAAAAAAAAAATATTTTATTATATATTATATATATTTATTTTTTTTCACAAGTTTTATCTCGATTGCTTTGTCGGAACTTTCTTCTTTGACCGTCCTTGTAATTGTTGTTGTTTTATTCAATGCGTTTTTCTCGGCGTTGTTGCTATTGTTTGTCAGTATGATAATGAAATTACACAACTACAGCAACAATTTTCTACCGCATTTCAAGAAGCGAACTTATTTTGCTTTAATTCTTGGCTCTTCGCAAAAACAACAACATTCAATGCGACAAACACCCTGTACTTCTGTTCTTCGTCACATCCCATTTTCCAGTCTTTAATACTTTTATTTAACATGCGCGCACTTAATTAGTTTACCTGCTGCAACAATTGAACATCTGTAAATATTAACCAATTGTTGCAATATTACAAAAATTTTGAATTAATTCGCGTAATCCACGTTTATTTTTCGTCTGCAAATTCGAGTGATGAACAGCAGGGTGATTCTTACATAGTGTTGAGCGATACGAAAATAATTGCAACTCTTCAACAAATGAAATTACCGATAGTATTTTTTTTTTAGCACAAGCTCTACTCAATTCACACAAAGCATTAAATTTGACATGTCTTTTCAAATAAGTATATGTATGTGTGTTGCTCTCAGAACACACAGAATTTCAAACTAAATTTAATTTGACAAAGGCAGTTCTGCAACTTATCGTTTATGTAGTATTTCAATGGACCCTTGAAATGCTGATCTGGGCATTAAAATGCCTCATGCTGCTGCCGATTTAATCCACACATGTACGTAGATTGCTGTAAGCCAGTGCTGTCAAATTCTTTTCTTGAAAAATGATGCGAGTGGCTTTGTTAGCACTCAAAAAGTTTTTGTTTTGTTCGTCTTAGTCAGTATTGTATTTTATTGAATTTAAAAAAAGTTAGTTGTTAGTGGACTATATTTATAAAACATAATTATTGAAGCACAATTTCCGACTATGGATGACTTAAACCCACTAGCCGGCACAGCCCATCTTCTAGAAGAAGTTGACAGTAAATAAAAAAACCCCTGATTTGTCGATTCGTATATATTGCTCAAAATCATTTATTTTTGCAAACTTAGAAAAGCTGATGGTATTGTTGAGAGACGGTCGCACGCTGATTGGATACTTGCGTTCCGTAGATCAATTTGCAAATCTAGTACTTCATCGCACAATTGAAAGGATACATGTTGGAAATGAGTATGGCGATATACCGCGCGGAGTGTTTATCATACGGGGCGAAAATGTTGTCCTTTTGGGAGAAATTGTCAGTAATGTTTTGTGTTATTTTTTATACTCATGCCTCTTTAATCATAATTATTGCAGGATCGTGAGAGGGAACACAGGTTGCCATTGAAAGAGATTTCGGTTGATGAAATTCTGGATGCTCAGCGACGAGAACAAGAGCAACGCCAGGAGAAGCACAGATTAGTTTCAAAGGCTCTAAAAGAGCGTGGACTTGCTGTCAACGCAGATATTATCAATGAAGATTTCTGTTAAGTAAACCCTCAATAGCCCCAAATAGCCTACGCTAGATTTAATTATAAAGTTTGAACTATAAGCAAAGAATAAAGTCGCCACTGATGCCCATTGAAACTTTGTACTGTACACTTATAAACTACATATTTATAAAACTAGAAATTTTATACAATTAAACCGTTCATTGGTTTCTAACTCTTTTGTCCTGTCGACGCAACCGCATTTTCTTCCAGCTCAATATACTTTTCCAGTATCTGATACATTTCCACTTTGGCTTTTATCTTATGCCGACGTGAAAGTTGACGTAAATATGCTGCAACAGATTTGCAAAAAAAGTCGTCTTCGTTTTCATTCGTGGACATTAGTGTATCCTGCATCGGTTGATGCTGATGATGTAGTACCGGCGGTGTTGTTAATTGATGTTGTTGAGGTGTACCACTAGTATTCTTTATGTTCTGTGTCAGCATAATCGGCGTGATGCCGATATGTTTCGTATCGTTACAAGAACTAGGAGTGGCTGGCTGTACTCCATAATCTTCATAAGGCTCATGAGTCTCTATAAAAATGTATGAGACGATGCAGTAAAGTTTACATTAATTATTCTTTACACACCTTCAACAATCATAGAATAAGCCTCAGCCGAAGTTGCACCCCCATGCAAATTCAACTTATTCTCGTAATTTGTTTCGCTGTCTTCAAAGATTTGTGATTCATCGACATTATCCTCCAATTCTCCCTCAGAATGGGTCAGCTCCACTTTAGCTGACGCTGCAGCTACCTTGGCCGATTTACTCCAACTGCCTGATGCATCATCTCGTCGACTTCGTTCTCTGTTTGATTTAACAAATTGATATTGTAATAAACATTAATAAATTAACTATGAATACCAACTTTCTTTTGCGAACGAATTCCCGCAAAAAGTCCATTTGCTGAAAGAAATCATTCCGACCATATTCACTGCGGCTCGGATTCAGACGTACTTGCTTCAGTTCACGCGAATAGCGGTCACGTAAGCAGGTCCACCGACGTCTTGCATCTGCAGGATTTATTTTTAAGCTGCTGGCAACTTTTTCCCAATCTTCCTCTTTTCGTGTAGTCAACCGAAAGTCACCATTGCGTGGGTCGTATAGTGAAGGCGTTGATTTCACGCTTTGTATCAGTAATATGTCAGCTTCATCCAAAGGCCGGTGCAATGTCATTTGTACAGTTATTTTTCGTTTTTTCTCAGTTTGTTTATAAAAATTCTCAGTTTCTGCTTGCGTTTGTTGTTTATTAGTGTTGAACAACGCTGTTCTAATTATACCAAATTACCATTTAGTACAACGACTCTTTTCATCACTTGTCACCGCCATTTTGCAAAGCGCATACAACGTACGTGAGTGTGTGAGTGAGTTGGTGTGAAAAATTTTTCACATCTTCGTATTTAATTTGCAAGCAGAATTACGTTTAATTCATTAATAAATTGTACAAAAAAAAACAATAAGTGTGCCCTACTGCTTACGCATTATTATGAAAGTTGTGTTTTCCAAGTGAATTGAGTGAGTGTCTTAAACGTAAAATCATGGAGAACGTTGTCGCCTTTAACAATGAGGTAAGTGCGAAAGAAGCAAGCAAATTAAAATAAAACGAATTGTGTCAATAAAAAGTGAAAATCTTAAGTGCTTACAAAATTGTTGCATTAAACGATAAGAGTAAATATATTGTGTAATGAAATTGCGGAAGATTAAGCTGGTGCGGTAGTGTAATGATTTATAAACGGTGCTACGGCGGCCGTTTTTTTGCAGCCGTCTTTTTGCGGCCTGTCCCATTGTCGCAGTCGGCGTTGCTGCCTCTGCGCATTGAAACGCTATACTGCGCCCCTGCCATTTAATGCAACCCTGAACAGGCTCCTTTCTTTAAAAAACTATATGTGTATTTATTCACAGACTTTTTGTAAATTGTAAATTATTTAATTACTTTATTTACTCACTTTCAGCTCTCCGGACTTTATGATGCTAAACCGCCGATTTCAAAGGCCAAAATGGCCTCTATCACAAAATCAGCAATGCGTGCAATTAAATTTTATAAGCATGTCGTACAAAGCGTAGAGAAATTTATATTGAAGTGCAAACCGGAATATAAAGTACCCGGTCTGTATGTGATTGATTCTATAGTACGTCAATCACGACATCAATATGGTGCTGAAAAAGATGTCTTTGCTCCGCGGTTTGCGCGCAATATAACGGAAACGTTTGCCAATCTTTTCCGATGTGCACCAGAGGACAAGAGTCGTATTGTGCGCGTGCTTAATCTTTGGCAAAAGAACAATGTCTTTGCGCCAGAACTTATACAACCAATCTTCGATTTGGCTGATCCTTCGCATCCCATATATCAAATGCAACCGGGCAGCGGCCTCGGTTCAGGCGGAATCGGTGGTGGCTTAGGTTCTGGTCCTAGCGGTCTTAATCTTGCCGATACATCGAGCACATCGAATGGATTGGCTGGGCTCGATATGATTGGTGGTGGCATGATGGGCGGAGGCGGACCAAACGATGATAAACTAAGTGGTTTACCAGATCTATCGGTAAGTCGTGATATTTACAAAATAAATCACATCTTGTGTAAATATATGTTGTATCAAATAATGTAATTGAAAAACGATCTGAATCTTCATTGTTTTCTACCAATTTTAATGTGCTTACCCGTTTGCGTGCGTGTACACGTGCAGTCGTTGAACCACGAAAAGGTCCGCAACATGCGCCAATTGGAGCATATGCAACATCATCATTATATGAAAAGAAATTCTAGTGCCGCAACGGCAGCATGCTCCTCCAGCAAGTCGCGTGATATGCACGGCTCGTGCTATGACAGTGCATCAGTTGGCACAAACATGAGCAACGTACTGAAATCACATTACCATCATCATCATAATGACAGCTACAAGTATCACAAGAGCACACATGAAATTGATTATGAAATAAGAGAAATCGAAGATGATGTTGATGACGTCGATGATGACGATGACGATGATGTGATTGCAACTGGCGTCGATGATAACGGCTTGGGTGATAATTCACCGCCAATATCGTCAAATTTACTCGATGTAAATCTTTATTAAACATTTGTTTACAAAACACACTTCATATTTCTGCGAATTTTGTTTTTGCCCAACACATTTTTTTCTTTTTTTGGCAGTTCAATAGTTTTTTTTCATATGTTTTACAAAGTTGTTTAGTATTTTTGTCATTTTTTTTTTTTTTTTTAAATATCGTTTAAAATAAGTTGTTTAAATTCGTTTTTTACATATTTCCAATTTTCAATGCAGAACAACAACCTCAAACAACTACTTAATGATCCAAATGTACTACGACAACTGCAGACACTGCAAAATTTTCAAAAATTCAAACAACAGGAAGATCAGAAGCACAAACTTGATCTACGTTTGCAGGAAGAGGCTTTCGAAAAACACTTACAAAATGTGCTTAAGGTAGTTACTTATTATAAATGGAGTTATTGGAATAAAACATAACACAAATTGATTTTAAATGTTAAATGCTTGTATGTTTTACAGGGTACTGCTGGTATGCCACCTGGTATGAATGACAGCTTAGATATGAACAAAGACGTTGAATTCGTGTCGGAACAACAATCAATAGAGGTAAATATTACTTGTCTAACGTGAGTGTTTAACAACTAGCTTAAGAATTGTACATGTTATTGGCTTAAAAGAGTATTGAAAATATTTAATGTTAATTTGTCAAATATGTAAAAATAAATATGAAGTGAAAAATAGCCAAAAACATATACATAATTATGTTAAATTTTTACAAATAGCGAACACAAGAAATTGACATTATTTCTGATAAATCTATTAAAGAAATACAAACAAAAAGTAAGAATTGGAAAGCGCATAAATAATGTCATTTCATTTGTGCTGACGTGCAGTTGGTAATTTTTCGTAAAAAAAAAACCAATAATGAACAAAGCCAGTACCACATGTTGTTATACATCGCAGCGCCAAAACCAAATTCAATCTGAATTGCCTAAAGTAATTGTGACATAATATTGCCTGAAGAAGTTTTACTCTTAAAACAAAAAAAGAACAAACTAAAATTCAATGTTGTTAAAATAATTTCATCAATATACAATATTAAAATATTCAAAAAAAAAAAAAATCAAATTGAATGCAAGAGATTCTTTGTTATATTTATGAATGAATTTATGAAAATTACGTCGGAATTTCTGAATGAAAAAACATATATATTTTTAAAAAAATATCACAATTATATAAATGATAATTCAACAAAAGGTAAGGTTAAAAATATATACGAAATTCCGCCGGAACAGATGCTAGGATACGTATAACAACGTTTGTCATCTGGTAAGTCCTCTTAAATGTAAATTAAAATCAAATTATTTGCTCAAATATAAACTCAACCCACAAAAGGTTAAGAAATTTGCTCAAAACTTGAAGTATTAAGAACGAATGAAAGATTAGTCAAATCTCATGAGATAAAAGATCCAAATGTTTAATAGAGAAAGCACACGTCAACAACACGTCACACACTATCGTCACCGTCTTTCGTTTCTAAACAGAAATGATTACGATAAGCCAAGAAACGCTTCCGAAACTGTATCCAAAACCAAACCAATTCCTTTAATTCCCAACGTCAACAAAAAATTCTTTTGTTTGCTAACATTAAAAAAAAAAATAGAAAAAAACAACTTGAATCACTCCTCAATCTCTCAAACAACTTAACTCTTAGGTTATCAATCTGGATGGCAATGATTCACGCAGCCCCACACCGGATCGTGATAGATACAAGCGTCGCCGCAACAGTCGTAGTCGTTCACGTTCGCCACGCGATCGTGGCGGTCGTCGCCGTCGTTCATCACGTTCCCGATCGCGCAGTCGTTCTCAGCAACGATCTTCGAATCGACGACGGACATCGCGCGAACGCGATCGCATGGAGCGCAACAATCGTGATAAAGAACGTGATCGTGAGCATGAACGTGAGCGCAGAAAGAAGGGTTTGCCGGAGCTCAAAAAGGATCATTTGAGTGGTAATTATCGTTTTGATATTCATGTTTTGATTTATTAAAATATTATGATTTATTTTTCTGTGATTTCAGTTTAGTTAACAGAATTTTAATGTTGGGAAAATCCATTCTTCAAAAGAAAATTGTTTTCTTGCTTGTTCGTTGTTGTTTTCAATACGAAGTTCATTAAATTTTCTTCTGCGAAATTTAATTAAGAATGTTTTCTTAATTGTTTTCGTTATTTATCAATGATTATTATTCGTTATTTTTCAAAAAAAAAAAGGATGATTTTAAAATATTGTTAAATTGTTTTAACTAATCTGTATATACTTTCTTTTATTTCGGCAGATTTGAAGGCTCGGTTGACGTGTACTCTAGTGTGTATATGTGTGTGTGTGTGCGTGCACGCGTGTTCTATTAAGAAGTTTTGAGCAAAGAATTCTCATTGACTATTCTACCTCTGAGATTCACATTTATTAGACATTCCTTATTCCTCGAGTTTTGAGCAAATTTCTTAACTAATATTTATACATGTATAAAAAGTACAGTGCTGTCCATATAATTAGTATTATAGTTATGTATATAATTTTAAAGACGCCAAATTTCGGTTGTCACTAATTTGATAAAAATTTAAAACATTTAACATATTCGACAATTAATTGTCCTTGGTATAAAGGAATTCAATTACATTTTTAAAGTACTATATGTTTTTAAAATATATCTGTAAAAGATTACATTAAAATAGTTGCGCCTTTACTGGCGATCCGTAAATTCATACTAAATCATCATCAAAAAGAAAATGCATAGACTATATATGCATTTTTTTAAATTTTGATGTCTAAATCAAAACTTAATCAACTATATATTATATGGCTTATATATTAGTATATACTGTATTCATTTTTATGGACATCTCTGTAAATTTTTATATTGATAACGAATTTGACTACCATACATACATATATAAAACAAGCAAAACAATAACTGCACGTCAATCGATGTATTCAATTTTGTTGTGATACAATTTTATTGAATTTAAACTTACGAGTATAACTGAAGAGAGCACACAATATTTATGCCTGTAAAAATTTATTTTTAAGTGTGCAGCACTACACTCTGGGTTGGGCATCTATCGAAACTGGTTTATCAGGAAGAATTATCCGATACGTTTGGCGAATATGGTGACATCGTGAGCATTGATCTAATCGTTCCGCGTGGCTGTGCCTTTATTGTCATGCATCGACGGCAGGATGCTTACAAAGCAATGCAAGCGCTGAAGAGTCACAAATTGCAAGGACGCACAATAACAATTTCATGGGCGGCCGGCAAAGGTGTCAAAAGTAAGGAGTGGAAGGACTTTTGGGATTTGGAATTAGGTGTAACCTATATACCATGGAATAAGTTGGATGAGAAAACTGATTTGGACAGTCTCGAAGAGGGTGGCATGTTCGATGAGGATTCAATGCCCAATTGGATAAAGGAAAAACTGAAAAATAAAGATGTAAAGAAGACAACCGAAGTTTCTGCAATGCAAGCACCCGGTCCAGCCGGACTACTTTTTGGTATTGATACAACACAACCGCCGCCAATGGCACCACAGAATCCGACCGCGCCGCCTCCGCCCATGATGGGCATTGTACCGGGACAGTTTTCCATGGCACCACCAATGGCTGGGCCACCTCAACGTATGTTGGGACCACCGATGGGTCCAATAAATCCCATGACCGGTATGCCAATGACGAATCTAGTGCCAGGAATGCCACCACCTCATATGATGATGCCACCGGGAATGTTACCGCCAGGTTTCCCACCCGGCATGGGTGGTCCTGTAGGAGCACCCGGTCCAATGGGTTTGCCGCCAGGTGCACAATTTCCGCCACATGCTGCTCCACCCTCCGCTGTGCCACCTGTGCTTGCCCCGCAGAATGCAACGGTCAATGTTAGTATCTCCAGTGATGATCAAATGGATGTCGAAATGGAACTGGAAGATGCACCAACGACACCAGTGGCGTCACAACCGCAACAACCGCCAAACTTTAATCAACCGCCGCCAATGTTCTCTTCCACACCAACGGAATCAAATGGTCCGCCATTGGGTGGCGAACTTTTTAATCGTGATCGACAACGTAGCGGCGGTGGATCACGTTGGGGTAGTCGCAGTGGCGAGGATGAAAACGGCGATCTCAGTGGTCAACGTTGGCGTGAAAATGGTGCACCAGGTTCTGGTGGCAACTTTAATCAACGCAATACTGGTGGTCCAATGAATATGGCACCATTGGATATGAATATGCAACCAAGGCCGGATTTCATGAATGGTAAGCTTAAAGCTAGTTGACAACGAAAACACTTAATTCACCGAAAATGATTTGTAGATTTTGATAACCGTGGAGGGGCTCGCGGTGGCCCATTGCCACCTGGCATGGGTGGGCAACGCAATGGTGACTTCTTCCAAGCAAACATGAATCAACCTCGTTTTAACCAGCCAACGAGTCTAATGCAAATGCGTATACCTCCGCCGGCAGCATTTAACCAGCAACGCATGGGTGGCGGTCCTGGCCCGACTGGTGGCAATATAGGCCAAATATTTGGACCACGTAATAACCAGAGTGGGCCGCCAAGTGGTAGGCAACAGGGACCAGGTAAGTCGAATAAAACAAATAATTTTAGAATTTTTTGATTCAACTGGCAATTTATTTTCTTGTAGGTTTCTTTAATCCACGAAATCCTTTCAACGATAATCAACGTGGTCGTGGCAATCGTGGTTCCGGATCAGGGCGTGGTGGAGGCCGTGGTGGCTCAGGAGGTGGTGGTGGCAACGGCAATTGGAGTGACGAAGACGACGACAGCAACAACTTTAAACGACGTGGTGGTCCACCTGGCAGTGGAAATCGTTTCAGAGATCGCGATGATTCCGCCGAGCGTCGCGGTCCGACACAACGCGTACGTGCTGGTGCCAATAATCGTAGCAGTGAGCGAGATCTTGGCAGTAATTACAATAACAATCGCAATCGACGTGGTTCTCGTGATGATAATGCGCGAAACTCCACCAGTTCAGCGGATGAATCAATGAGTAGTAATAATAATAACAAGAAGCCGGCAAACAAAGATAAACAAAAGAAGCCAGTAGCTGCAGCAGGAGCTGGAGCAGAATCGGTCGATACTGAAGAGGATTGGGATCGAGAGCTGCAAGAGTATGATACGAAACCGCAGGGTGCCTCATTCAAGTCAAACAAGCAAGCGACAGAAACAGAACAACAAGCAGAGATCAAATCAAATGAATCAAAAGCTGAGGATCTGATATCGGAACAGCCATTTGTCAAACCACCCGCAAATGAAAGCAACGGAGATTCAACGGCAACAATAACAGCATCAGCAGCAGCAACGACTCCGTCATTGTCACCGTCAACAACAGAACCAGTCAAAAAACAAACACAATCACCTGCATGTACTCCACTATACGATGAATTGCCACCGCCAACAGTACAAGCAGCGCCATCAACACCGATTGAATCGGTGCCTGTCGTCGCTGTCGAAACGCCAGCGGTTGAACCAACACCGGCACCACGTGCACCTACACCACAGCCAATCATTGTCGCAGCCGCTTCAACGCCTGAAGAAATTGCACCAGTTGAAACGCCAAACGCTGCGGCTGCTGCACCAGCGCCAGCCGAAGTTGATGCGACCGCATAGAGTACGTTTTCAATGCTAATGGCGAAAGCAATTGAAACACACAGTGTACTCAAATGTAACTTTGGTACTATGAATTTTGTTGGTTTTTTTTTTAGGTTTGATTTCCTTAAATTTGGTGAAAAGTAGAAGGACAATTGTGACACAAAAGTAAAGAAAAACAGAAAAAAAACAAATGATCAATGATATGAAAAATTAATTTATAAGCCGATAGAAAAAAACTTGATGAAGACGCATTTCCTTTCAAAGCAATTTTTCGTTGCTGTTTAAAAGAAAAACAAAAATATTACATTAATTAACTTTACAAAACAATTATAAAAAAATATTGTAAAAAAATATCAGAGTTTAGCCTTAACAAACAAATATTCAAATGGTTAGTTATTAGTTCTCTACTACAATGCGGTCAGCCTATAGTGTAAACGCAATCCTTTCACGCCCACGCTGCTTTGAGGGGAAAAAGCAAAACATTTATTTATAATACAAATGCAAAAAAAAAAAAAACCAAGAAATTAAAACATTTAACAAAAATATTGTAGCTTTTAGTAGTTTTTAAAGTATGTTTAGAACAAAAACTTTGAACAATATAAAGAAATTTTCATTTCACCTTATAATATTACAAAATGTTTCAACAAATAAGCCACAATAACTACAAAAGTAATAACATCAAATAGCAAATATTTTATAGCAAATTCTAAACAAAAACGAAAATAGTTTTTTAGCGTTTTAAGTGCGCGCCTTAAAAACTAATCCACAAAAAGATTACCTTTTTTTAGTTTGTTAAAATAAAGTTACTTGTTTATTTTTTTTATTGTTTATAACAATATAAAATATATAATTATGCAGTTATATAAGACAAAATGAGTAATATATTATTAAATATTATGTATGATTTAAACAAATAAAATCAATTTTAAATTAAGCCGAATGAAAACTCATCTACAAATACGAAAAAAAAATAGCGTAAAAACAAAGTTATGTGGTCGTTTCTAAGATAAGCCAAAAACAGAAATGATTTTGATATAAACACAAGACGTAACAAATACTTTAATTAAAAACATCAAAATACAAACACAAGAAGTCTGATAATAGTTTGCGTTTGAGAACTGTTGGCTATCTTACTTACTGTTGAACGTAGCAATGTTTAAATCGTTCTCAATAAGCTGATAAATGCGTTGGGCCCGTCGCTGAATTAATAGTAATAAAGAATGCCGGTTACTCTTGATGAACGAATCCGACATTATCTAGTCGCGTGATACTTAATGAAAACGCGATACAACGAAGTAAAATATCAATGGAAATGTTCAAAAATAATACAATCAATTTATTCAGTTAACAAAATATACATTAAAAAGTTAAAAATATGACATTTTGCTTTAAATTGGCATTTCCAACAAACTGTTTTTCCACCATTTGAGACCGAATTTATTGTCTTTTGATTTTATTGCTCTGACTGTTTGATAGATCTATTCTTTTTTGCCGCCTAGCTCGCCCTGAATTTCACTAAGAGTTTTGCCTTTTGTTTCTGGCACGAAAAATATTATAAATATTATTGCCGCTACAGCAAAACCCGTAAAAATCCAAAATGTCGCCGCGGGTCCAATTTCTCTTATCAATATGGGAAACATTTTAGTAACGATAAATGCAAGCACCCAATTGCTTGTGCCAGAAATGGAACCAGCAACGCCTTTGACTTCCTCAGCGAATAGTTCGGCAATTAGTAGCCAGGGCACCGGACCAAAACCAATTGAAAATCCAACAACAAATATTAAAATAGAGAGAACCGGCAGCCAGCTAATTGATTGGCCCAGTTTGATATTGTTTTTAGCCAATAGAAAATAAAGGCCCATAAGAAACGTTGTTATGGCCATTATGAATGCAGAAACCATCAATAAAATGCGACGTCCAACTCTATCGATTAGCGCAATTGAAATAAATGTAGCTATTACCATTACTACGCCAAGAATAATGGTCGTATATTCAGGTTTCAAATCGGAGCTGGCAATTGCAAATATTGATGTCGAATAAAAGACGATCGCGTTGATGCCGGTCATCTGCTGGAACATCATTAGACAGATTGAGATGAAAAGACCTTTAAGCGTTGTCTTACGACAGAATGCATCTTTCAAGCTTGAACCTTCGTCGCTACTTTTGGTCGAAGCTTGCATTTGTGACACTTCAGCCCCTGCATCATAATCCTCGCCACGTAGCCATTTTATTGATTTTTGTAACTTTTCCGAATTGCCTTTTTGTGCATGATATACCGGCGACTCGGGCATCCATATAAAAACCACAAAGAATATAATCGGTAGAATGCCACATGCAATAGTTTGATATTTTAAATTGAGAAAAGCACCAACAATAAAGGCATAGAGTATCCCATGCACAATCAGTAATTGAAAGAAACAGCCCAGAATGCCGCGTACTTCAATCTGTGAGATTTCCGTTGTATACATTGGCGCCGTTATGCAGAATGCACCACCAGCCATGCCAATCAAAAAGCGTCCAATATGGAGCATAAACACTTTCTGTGGCCAAATCAAGCATGCCCAACCGATAAGAAATGGCGGTACTAGCACTAACATTGTTAGCTTACGTCCAATAAGACTAATAAGAAATCCAATTGGTATACAAACCACTGCGGCGCCAAGTGTCAACAAAGAACCAATCCAGCTGAAATCATCTGGTGTCACAACAAGACCGTATTGACCGCTATAAACTTTTTTTTCGGCTGGCGAAGACCATCCAATTGCTGAGCCCAGACAGAAGGCACCAAAGGCTGCCGATAAGCCAGCTATAAATTGTGGTGCTTTCTTGGCAGACATCTTTTGTACGTGTATCAATCGGATAAATTAAGAATATTATTTCAAATTTATCTGTAAGGCAACTACAAATATTTGTTGTGTTGACACAAAAATCTTGAAATACTAGATTCGATTCTTAAACTCCAAAAATAACAGCTCCTTTTATTTTAAATAAAATATCCAGCGCAAACACTGACCCAAGATTCTTCAGTTTCGCCGCAATTTGTTGAAGAATACTCCTCCTTTGTAATTAGCCATCGCTATTAGTTTTCTAATGTGCCGCTGTTCAAGTAGTCTAAAGTTCCTTGTTGGACAGTTTCCAACAAGGAAATTAGTCACAAATATACTGCGCCCAAGGCAAACGAAAAGAAAGACATTTTTGAAATTTAACTTTTAGAATTTGTTTTTTTCTTTATCATTTTCATTATTAGCTTCAATGCATTTCTTATCCTTTGCACTTTTGCCGCCGAGTAAACTCTGAATTTCGTCCAAAGTCTTGCCTTTCGTTTCAGGCACAGCGAAGAATGTGTACAGAAAGGCAACAATGTCAATTGCCGTATAGATCCAGAATGTTGTTGATTCGCCAAATGATTCCCTAAATATGGGAAATAATAGTGTAACCAAAAAGGCCATTAGCCAATTGAATGTAACCGCAATGGAACCCGCCAAACTCTTTATGTCCTCGGAGAAAAGTTCAGCATTTATTAACCATGGCACAGGTCCAAAGCCAATTTCAATGAAAAGTATATTTAATGATACACAGCTAACAGGCAGCCAACCGAGTTTTTCTACCGTACTAGGATCGTTGTCCTTCATCAGAAAATATGCGCCCAGCGGCGCTGTAGTGATAATCATAAAAAAAGCCGATATCAGAAGTAGTACACGTCGGCCAACCTTATCGATAATGATAACTGCCACCAAAGCAGCACCAACCATTACGACACCCACGATAATTGTTGCTATTGACGAACTGATGCCAATGTTTGCCTCGTCAAAAATCGACGTCGTATAGAAGACAATAGCATTATTTCCGGACCATTGTTGAAACACCTGCAAGGCTATTGATATGACCATGCCTTTTATTGTTACGGGTCGCTTAAGCGCTGCCCAAATATTAATTTTCTGATCCTTTTGTTTTTTTACATCATCAACCATGGATTTCAACTCGGCAGAGACATCAAAGTCTTGACTACGTAGCCAATGCAGGGATTTTCGTGCCGCATCTTCACGCCCTTTTTGTACCAAATAAACCGGTGATTCCGGCATGAATACAAAGAACGCAACAAAAATTATTGGCAAAATGGCGCACAATATATTGTAGGTTTGATAGTCCACAAATGCTCCAATAATATACACATAAAGTATGCCATTAACGATGAGTAATTCAAAAAAACAACCCATTGTGCCGCGCAATTCAACTTGTGCAATTTCCGTTGTGTACATCGGTGCCGTAACACAAAAGGCGGCGCCACTTAGACCCAAAAGGAAGCGACCAAAATACAGCATTGTCACATCGCACGCAAAGATTATGAGCAACCAGGCAATAATGTTGAACGGTATCAATCCCAACATAGTCGGCTTACGTCCAAAACGACTGATGAGGAAACCAGCTGGTACGCAAGCGAAAGCGCCGCCAAGTGTAAGCAGCGAAGAGATCCAGCCAAGAGAAGATGTAGATATTTCGAAACCGTAACCGCCGCTTAGTAAAACATCCTCAATTGGCGATGTCCAACCGATAGAGGCGCCCAAAATGAATGCGCCAAATGACGCCGACAGGCCAGCCAAATATTGTGGCAACACTTTCGCTTTGGCCATTTGGTTGTACAATAGAAAATTGTAATATTGTCTGCTGCGTACTGACAGTGCATACAGTACGTGTAATCTCGATTTTGAAGTAGCACCTCAACACGCGTACGTTCTGCTCTCAACTGCATAATTATTATTTCGGCCACGTAGTTAGTCAAATCGACAAACCTGTTCTATTATATTATCACTAAAGAAATAATTGTTCTTGATTTATTTCGAGTGTGTTACCAGATTACGCAATCAGTAGCTCTTCGCAATTGAAGCCATGATTGTGAATCGGCCATGGCAAACAAAATTTGATTACAGATCGCCGGGAGGCATAACTGTTTTTGCACTCAAATTTTTACGCTGATTTCATTGATTAAAATTGTCGGGACTTAATGCGATTTGTTTCTATTTTATTTATTTTGTGCCGATTGTACTGATTTGTGTTAGGTTTACTTCGTACAATCATTTGTACACACTTCTTCTTAGCCACTAACCGTTATCAACAACACTTCATACGTGGAATGCTTTAACAACCAAAATTTTGTTTTTTTTTATCGGTGAGCACAGGGTGACTCGAGCCACTTATTTGAAATTGAGATTTCAATTGGTCGTTATCAACCACTCATTTCTTCTTATAGATTTACGCGAATTGAATCGACTGACCGAAATGAACTTGAATTTAAAAACATTTATGTAACAAAACACACGTATACATTATAAAAGTTAAAATTCATTTTATTTAATATATTTTAATAAAATAATTACACTCTACAAAAATGACTTAAAAAAAAATCGACATAAGGCTTGTTGATGGTTGAATTGTTGAAGTCTCTTTAAAGACGATCCTCCTTTACTTCGACCTCCTCAGTAGTTTTCTTAGTTACATCACTCTTGCCGGCAAGCAAATCCTGTATTTCTGCTAATGTTTTTCCTTTTGTTTCCGGTACAATAAACATGCTGTAGAAGAACGCAATCGCAGCGACCACCGTAAAAATCCAAAATGTTGCTGCCGCGCCAAATGAATCCCGAAATATGGGAAACAATAATGTGACCAAAAAGGCGCTCAGCCAATTGCTTGTGCCCGCAATTGAGCCAGCAACACTCTTAATATCCTCGGAGAAAAGTTCTGCCATCACAAGCCACGGCACAGGACCAAAACCAATTGAAAAGAATACAATGAATATACAAACACTGCTAACTGGTAGCCAACCGAGTGATTCAACTGAACTGGGATTGCTGCTCTGCATCATAAAGTAGACACCGACCAGGGCCGTATTGATGATCATAAAGAAAGCCGAAACCATAAGCAATACGCGACGACCGGCTTTGTCAATAATTGCAACTGCAACAAAAGTTGTTACCACCATTGTGGCACCCACAATAATTGTGCAAATTGATTCATCTATGCCCGTGCCCGCCTCTTGGAATATCGATGTTGCATAAAATAAAATCGCATTGATACCTGTCCATTGTTGGAACACCTGTAATAATACTGCTATGCTTACACCTTTCTTTGTTATTGGTCGCTTAAGAGCTGCCCAAACATTGACTTTCTGTTCAGATTGTTTTTTTCCTTCAGCAATCATGGCATTCAACTCATCTGAAACATCGTAATCTTGGCCGCGCAACCAAAGCAGTGATTTTCGTGCCGACTCTTCGCGTCCTTTTTGTGCCAAATAAACCGGTGATTCCGGCATTAGTACAAACAACACAACGAAAACTATTGGCAAAATAGCGCACATTATGTTCAACGTTTGAAAGTCGACAAATGCGCCAATAATATACGCATAGAGTATTCCATTGACGATAAGCAACTGGAAGAAACTACCCATTGTGCCACGCAATTCGAGTTGTGCTATTTCTGTTGTGTACATGGGTGCCGTAACACAAAATGCACCGCCACTTATACCCAAAATGATGCGACCAAAGTATAACATGGTCACATTCTTGGCAAAAACGACAAGTACCCAACCGACCACATATGACGGTACTAAAGCCAACATAGTCGGCTTACGGCCAAAAACACCGATGAGAAAACCCGCCGGTATGCAAATGATAGTTGCGCCGAGCGTTAGCAGCGATGAAATCCAGCCCCATTCATTTGATGAAACCTCAAAACCATATACGCCCTTCGTAACGTGTTTTTCAGCGGGCGCCGTCCAGCCGATCGAGGCGCCCAAACAGAAGGCACCAAATGCTGCAGAAAGACCAGCCACATATTGTGGCAACACTTTCGCTTTGACCATTTTTAAATGCGTTCAACAAGAATACTTTAGTTTTGATTCGCTAATACGCACGACTACCGACCACGAGCTCGTTCAAAATCGTACTGCCAGAAAAGTCTGAGGCGGATTATCAGCAAACTAACAAGCGATCGTGCTCAACGATAATTCGGTAGCGGTAAGTTTTTACGCAACAAACGTACTCGGCCAAGGTAGACACTTCGCAGTCGACGTCAGGCTTTAATTTCGACGTTGTCACCGAACCGCCAACAACAATTGCTGATAGAAACTGACAAATCATGTACGAACTGTAGTTTATTTTCATTTTTTGTTTTGCTCTAAAAGTATGAAAATCTTAGACTAAAAAGAAAGTAGAAAAAAAAAATTAAACTAATCATCTCAAAATCTATTTTGAGGTCCGCGGTTTTGCCCAGGTGTGACTTGTATGTTTAAAACAACAAGAGAAGCTTTTCGGCAATAGATGACGTAAAAAATCTAAGCAACACATTTACATGACGAATGTGCGACGGTACATATGCAGACACACAAACAAATATACATATAGGTCACCGCGAAAGTTTTGGTAACAACAGATATAGAAAAAAACTAACGTTAACCGTTAGTTTGATTGAATTTTACAACTTGTTTGACAACTTTTACAATTAATTCACGGAAGGGTAGAGTACTTGCACCTGATCGCTTTTGTCTCAATTGCAAATACTTATGAATATACAGATAAGTCAACAAGTAGTCAGCGAAAATAAAATAAGATAGGAAAATATTATCGTTTTAGGATGGCCACGAGACATTGTCATGCCGAAATCCTGATTGAGTCATTAAAACTGTTAATTGGCGACCGCTGCCGATTTGTCGGTTTGTCTATTTTTCTTTATTGCTGTCAATCTCAGCTATTGTTAAAGTTATTGATGAAGGTTATCAGTGCCACACAGGCCGCGGGCATCAGTAGCTGTTATCACCTTTGAATAAAATAAATGAGACTACGAAAATTCATTTCTACAACACCGTAAACGAGATTGTTGTAAGTGCAAGTTTTTGTTTTTCAGTTGTATTTATATAAATTGGCGCCAGTGATAGGCTGGACCGTTGATAATGAGTGCAGTCTCCAGCATGCACCGTCATATCCCCAAGTTGATTTATGATTTATGTAATTAGACAGCAGTAAGTAGAAGGTGTGTGCTGCTGTTTTTTTACAATTTGTTTTTTAGTTGTTGCTTTCTGTTTTTTTTTTGCAATTAATCAAATATATGTACATACATATATTAATTAATCATAAAAATTGGCGACGTCGGTTTTTACGAGTTGTAGTAGCAAGATTTTAACGTATATTCTGTAATCTATATTCTTGCATTCAAACAAACAACATTTTCTTAATTTGATAATATTTTAAAGGTATAATTACATAATACGTTGCGACTTTTGACGTTCCTCGTACCTTCTCCACAACACAACAGGTGATCTTCATTTGGCTTTCTTCTCCAATTCCTCAAGTTGCTTCATTCTTTGTGCATCATATTTTTGCTGATGTTCACGTATGGCCTGCTTTAGTTCCTCATGATGACTGAGACTTTCTGGCGGATAGAGTTCGCGCTTCTTTTTGGTTACCCACTCCTCGAAATAGGCCGGTTGATTAAAGATGTGAAACAAAGTGACGGGAAATGCCATATACATGCCCATTTTACACACTTCCAATACCCAGGTTCCCATCTTCTTATATACTTTTGTTCAACCACACAAGCCGATTTTAAAATTGTAAAAACAAAATTTGTTTACGTTTTTTGCCAGCTGGGCCTTATCAAATTGACAAATGACAGTTGTTTCTGTTAATATACCACAGGGTGTACTCAACAGTGCGTATTAACAGAGGCGAGTAAGAGACCCAACGAGAAATATAAAATGAGCCAGAATTTGGGCCTAACAGAGCTAACCATGGCTTAAGAGCTGGAGCCGTTAGAAAGTACAGCCAGTTCTAGCTCAATGTCGCTTCGAGTTGCTGGGGCACTTGGGCAAGGACGCAAACAGCAGTTTTTGATGGTCACTGTTTTTGGCACTTTACAGTGCTGCTAATGAGTCTCAATTGCAAATAGTATAGGCGTATTCAAGCTTGAAGTGTCATGTATGCACATACTGCTTGTGCAAGCTGCATTTATGAATCGGCCCTATTGTAATGCGTGATAATCACCGTGAAGTCGACGTGGTATAACAACTTTTACAGCTCTAAATACATTTCGATCAAACTTCGTGGTGTATTTTCTGTTTTGTGTTTTTTTATTCACTATAAAATATAATTTTTTCAAGCAAACGAAAATATAAAAAAGCAAGGGCAAAAAAATACACTAACTTCGAACAACACATGGCCGCACTTGTTTTTTGGCTATCAGAGCGATTCGTAAATTGAAGATGTGTTAAGCCTCTTTTGCGCTCAATTTGTCTCCTGTTCGAATAAAAACTCAGCGCTAAATTTGATTTGTTAAAAATTTTTGAAAGTTTTTTTTTTCAGCTCATTTAGACGATAGTCGACGTGCACAAAAGACATAAAATTTCTAAAGAATAAGTTTTCAAAACAAGAAATAAATAAAATTAATCTTTATTTGAAAAGTTAGAAGGTGCTGCGAATAAAATATTATAAATGTGAAAACACTCTTTTAAACTTAACGTAAACATAATCTAAAGTTAATATGAATTTATGCCAATTACAAAGCAAAATGATAAACAAATTTTTCGATTAAACAAACTTTCAAACTTCGGAAGCAATTGTTTAAATAAAATGTATATTTTGAAAACCGTGCAACGGTTTTTTATTAAAGAAATTTTTCCTTTTTGTCTTCTTATAAGATAAATCTAGAGCGATGTCTCGCCCGGATACTCAGAAATTAGCAATTTCTTTGTCATTAAATAACCGTTAAAATTTTCCTTGTTTTCAGATTTCGTGCGTATATCATTTACCAATGATTTCGTTGTCATATTTAGTCCTGAACTCGCTTTAAGCTGCGTGTTGTGATCCTCATTGGTGGCCGAACGTTTCCGTGCGTTGTTTAATATTATTACAGTATTGTTGGCACCCAATGGTGTCGATGGTTTTGATACCATGTTATTCTCGGCTGGTTCATTACCATCCAGACAGTAGAGTAAACTTGGACTCAGTTGCGATTCATCAAGGTCTTCAATTTCATGTGTTGAGCCAGTACCGCCAAAATCATCAGGTTGGCTAGCAAACGATGAATCAACCGGGCTAGCTGTTAGTACGCTGCGTGTGAGTAGATATTCTCTGAGGGTTAAGTTATGTATATATTTTATATCTATTAATATGTAAAACAACAACTGCTTACTTAAAATCACTGGAAAGTGCATCACTTGACTTATGTGTCAACGATTCGCTACTGTTACTGTTGCTTTCTGTAACTTTATTCACCAGTTGTAGTTGTTGTGCCATAAAGCTCTGGTTCGCTTGTTGCAAATGCTGTCGACGTAATATATCCGAGTAACCACCCAATGATGTGGCATCTTCGCAATGCAAAACTGGCGGCTCCAGTTCAGATTTAGCCTTATTGATTAGTATTGAGTCATCTTCATCTTGTTCACGAAAGCTAGAGAGTACGGTTTGATCGAGCGTTTGATTTGGATCAGAATTGGCGGTCAGTACCATTACTGGTTTGCGTGAACGTGGCGTCATTATGGACTCCTGAAAATGAATAACCAGCCGAATCAATAAAATTAATGAAAGCAACAACATGATGACTTGTTAATTTCCACATTCGCGTAAACATGCAAAGTGAATCGAAATCACTGACCTGCATTGCCTTTGGCATACGCTGCGTTGACTTCGTAATGGGCGACATAGAACGTCTTCCCAACATTAGCGAGGGAGTGCTCGTTATTAAATCCATATTACGACAAATACTTGCGTGCATTATATGTTGATACCCAGATGTCACCGTTGTTTGTAATTCATTTGAACTGCTGCCGGCACCGGCGGCCAATATACTAACGCCTTCAGAGAGTGTGTCATCATCATTGTCAAGATTCTCGGGAGTGACATCTTCCTCCTCAGTGTCGATGTGTGCATTGTATAAATTATCATCATCGTCATCATCTTCATGCTCATCCAAATCACTATCGTCTACATCTTCCAAGAGTGGTGCATCGATACCAAGTGGGACATGTGCATCATCACTAGGTCGTCGTTTGAGTGTTGCCGACACGCTACGTACCAAACGTTTGGTAGACTCTGGCGTACTAAACGGAAAACGTAAATTGCCCATGCTTACACCTTTCATCAGTTTGCGCGTTAATGATTTGCTAGCACCACTAACACCACCACCGCCGGTTCTTGTCAGCGGCGTTAAACTGAGATTAGGTTCGGATTTATAACGTGATTTCAAATCGTTAGCATTTTGCTGTATGGGCGTACATGGATTGGAATATTCCTCAATTTCCAACATACGACTTTCATTCCAGGCGACGGTTTTTTTATCGCCGGGCGGGGCACCGCCCATTAATTGCTTGGCTGCGGCAGACATAATTTTTAATGGTGTTACACAACAATTACTATCCAAATCTTGAAGATCACTGGTGCTACTTGCATTGCAAGCATTAGCAACAGCGGAACCAACTGGTAGATCATGAGAGTGCTGACGGCTAACTGGCGCCGAAATACTGCCACTGGTAGCTTTATGTGAAAAGTCGATACTAATTGAGCTGTTCGATGAGGATGACATCGAACACTCTAGCTTAAGCAGTGATGTGGATGAGATGGATTTCTGTAGTGGATGTGTTTTAATATTATGTGGCGTGAGTTGATTATTAGTGCTCGTGCATGATGTCGATGATGTTGTTGTATTGGTGGTCGTCGTGCTTGCCGTGGGACTTTGAAAAAGTACTCGCAACTTGTGTTGCTTTGTGTTCGAGAAATTGGGTGTCTAATATAGGCGTAAAACATGCAGTTAGTAACAAGACTAAGATAATTTGTATAATTTCTCACCTCTATGCCGACTGGAGTCATAACCGTCGAGCGCTTTGGTGTACGTGACATAAGTGATTTGTGGAAAATATGTTTTTTAATTGAATCGCCTAATGATTTGGCGCCGCGTGTAGCTTCATTATTCTTCAAGCGGTTCATAACTACTAACTGCAATGGTGTACCTTGACCATTCTGCTTGTTAAACTGTTTAATTAAACGTCGTTTTTTTGACGATTCCGGCATACTTTGTATATGCGCGTATAGTTGGGCAAGCTCGGTGTCTGTATTATTGGTGTTTGTAGCAGCCGCGGTTGCAGCACGGTCTACAAAAGTATACACTGTGTTGACCGTGGAGATATCCGAGATCGATTCATCGAGCGTTTGCTCTGGCGACATCGTTTTCTTACGTTTGCGCTCAAGAAAGTACGCCCGAATATCGGTAGCTAGCTTACCGGGCACTTCAAAAATATCTATGCCACGTACTATCATGTAAGCAATAATGCTTGACATTTTCTTTGCCGTGTAGTGTAAAACTTCAGGTGGCAAATTGCGTGGACAAACTAAGTGTGGCGTAAAAAGTGTGGCCAAATTTTCGGCAGACATTTTATTGGAACGTTCATGCTCAGCAACAGCATGCAACATTTCGATAATGTGCTGTAGTAATTCTCGATTCTCATCGGGCAACAAGAGCAACAAGAGTTGCACAGAATTCAAAAGATGCTGTTCGTTTGTGCTGTGACTTAAATTACTAGATGAACTAGGAAGTACAGCGCGATTAACACAGAGCGGTGCTATTTGCAAATGCGCTGGATAATGCGCATCTGTTAACAGAGGTTCCGGCAATTCAGCCAGGAAACCTTTGAATACCGTGGCACAATCATGGGCCGAATAATCACCTTCAGATAATTCGAGTGGTTTATCGTTGTGTATATGTAAACGTAATTCATTTTGACGTGAGACAGAGCCGGTCTTTCGGAAGAGTCCTTCTTGCGTTAGATCTGTAAGTTAAACATTATTTTAAATGCTGGAAATAAATGGTTTTCTCTGTTGCTCTTACTCTTCTCTAACAGTAGAAACTCCTTAAGCTCCTGCAAATGCAACATGAAACCAGCATCGATTTGTTGCTGCAAAGTTTCGGTAGGACTGTTTCCAACGCTTTTGGACGTCGTACTTGTGGTGCAACCCGTGGTAACACTTCCTCCTATGCCATGTCGATGCTTTTTCGAAAGACGATTCCATTTCTTGAGTTTTCCCTTGTCCTCGTATACAATTTCGTGGCATGGCAAATCGAATCTATGAATTTATTGTATCAATAGAAGCATTCAAGAATATTTTAATGGTCAATTGCTGCTTACTCATCTGTGTTTAAATCGAGCTCGAACGATAAGTGCATGCGCACGAGTGACTTGAACTTTTCATAATTGCAGCTGCGCATGCGTGTTGCTAATTCCGCATCGCTAAATTCATTTATATTCACATAATCCATTGTTCGTTGCTGTTTTACTGCCTGAAATGTGTATACGACAGTTTCCAAATGCGTGAGGGCGTGGACCGCCACAAGAACAACAACACTACCAACAAAGACCGTAGCGTACCACAATAACAACAACAACAACAATTCAGACGAAGTTAGCACGTAGGCAAAGGACGAAGAAGAAAAAATTGGATTGAAGCGAAATATTTGATGGACGAACAAAGTCATTCGAACTGTCTTAGCACAAAACTTTTATAAATTTTCACACACACACTAGATGTGTTTTCAATATTTAATTGACTTCTGCGGCAAATAAAACGCGAATTAAAAATACGACAAAAGAAGCCAAAACGCGACCACGACCAACCGTCCGATCATTTTTGAAAATGTGTGCTGGTAAATGCAGTTGCACACAGTGGAATACATACGCGAATATTGCCTAACACTAAAAATAGTCGCTTTTTCAGCCGCCGCATAAAAAACAACAATCTGGTGTATTTTTTGTAATAAAATGGTTTTAATTACGCATATTACACCTCCTGATCAGGGACTAATGTACACTGCGGGTAGCATTCAATTAAAGTTGGGCGATAAAGTCATCGGCAACGGCACTATTTATTTAACGCCAGAGTACGTACAACCAAAGGGCGCCAAGTTGTGCGAAATGCATCCAGATGGTAGTAAAAAAAATTGTTTTTTATCATTACAGTGCACTTGCTTGGCAACCAGACGAGCTACCCGAGGGTGTATCCATTTTGTGGAAGCAGATTAGTGTCCATGGCATATCGACAAGTCCCAACAAATGCATTTATTTTATGTTGGATCACAAAGTAGAATGGGCTGGTGTTTTCGATGGAAAGGGAAGAGCAACTAATGGTCACAATGGCAATGAGGTAGGTGGAGGTGAACCTATGGAGCAACAGCCAGTCATACCGCCAAATAATGAAGAAGATGAAGGTAATGAAACTGATGAAGAAGAGGATGCTGCCGAAGACGAGGCTGCTGGTGGTGGTGACTATGCAGAGGCTAGCGAAATGACTGAATGCTGGCTTATTCCAGCTGAGAACGAAGTTAACACTGTTGATACTATTTTTCGCATTATGACCGAATGCCAAGCAATGCATCCGGACTCAGCAGATAGCATTTCCGATGAGAGTGACTTTATGGACGAAGACGGTCCTGGAGAACTAATTCCCGATGCAAATAATGGACACGCAGAAGCCGTCGCTCAGGGTGGTATGCAAAATTTAAGTTTGGATGATGATGAGCGCTTCGAAGATGCCGACGAGTAAGAGGCTATAAAACGTTTTTTTTCTGAATTTACTCATATCTAATTGTAAGTTTCAAGTTCATAATTGCTTAAAAATTATACTTATAAATACTACAAGTAATAAAGCTATAAATGTCACTTATATTATTCGTTTTCCTTGCTAGCCAGCTGTTTCTCACGGCGCTTAAGCTCTTGTTCCAATTCGTCGGCTTCCACCGGCTGGGATAACTGAAATAATTCGGCAATTAAATAAATTGACTGGTCTTAATATATGTTAAGAATCTTACAGCATCGCCTACGTCCAACATTTGTAATGCTTGTTTGTACCCATCAGCTTTAGTTGGAATTTTGTCGTAGTTCCAATATGTGAAGCTACTAAATGTCCCTGTTATGCGCAGCTGCCGATCTGTAGTTTCATCCAATGGTTTGTTGGTCTCATGTAATACAAGTCCTTTGTAACCCTTGGGTACTTCCATTTCTTCACCAAACAATGGATAACCACGCAGAGCGTTCGTTAACAAACCAGTTCGAATTTCATTTTGTTTTCGAGTATAATTATCAAAGTATTTGTCAACATTCGCTTGTCCATCACCATTTATCTTGGCAGGTAGGTAATGCAATTTAACTGATTTATCCTGATTTAGTAGTTTTTTATTTAACTCAATGGAAATAGACATTTTATGAAAATAAGTGCCAAAAGTTGATAAACGGAAATTGCAAAACGCAAAAAAATGCCGGGAAAAGCAAAATTCAGCGAAATGTTAGTGTTGGTAAATTCGATGTGTTGAAATTCACACATTACTGTTTTTGCGATGCACCTTCCAACACTCAGCACAATTTGTTAACACTAAAAATGGCGTTTCTTGCAGACCTGGGTTCGCGACGGACGGACTCAAAAAGTATATTCTGAATAATCGTAAAATACACACGACAAGTGCGAAGAAATTAAATTCAAATAACACACAACAAAGGTGCGCAAGTGTACAAAGGTCAATATATGAAGAAATCATTAAAATAGTGGCACAGCAAAGTGCAATTTTAATAATATATATTTTAATATAAAGCACATATCGCCTATGCTATGCTTAATGGTCTCGCTCAATTTTGAGTAAACGAAAAACGTCGTGTGCCGCGCAACGAAATATTACAAATTGGAGTTAATTAAACGAGTTGTACAAATATAAATTTAACACAATTTACGAAAGAATATAGCAAATAAATAAAAATTGATTCAAAGTGACTGTGGCACACCACACACACACTTTAGAAGCGTTTTTGTGTGCGTGATTTTCGATCAAGTGTGTGTATGTGTGTGGTGTGTGCGTGCTTGTGAAATGTGTTCAACGCAAAATAGGAGCAGCAGTAATTTTTTTGTATTTTAGGTAAATAAAGCTACACTATTCGTGCATTATATATAAGGAAAATAAAAATGGTTGTTATTTATTAATAACAATTTAATAGAAGTAATGAGGATAACATAGACACTAAACATTTTATAAATTTATTTATGCAAACCAAGTGTTTTTATCAAACTAATGTTGATTCATTAATATTCTAACACTATTATTATTATGTCGGTGCTTGCTAAACCGGTAAATGTATTAGCGCACAATCGCTTCCACGCCCTAAGCCATTTTATTTTTACTTAAATTGTTCTCTTTCGTTTTTCTTCTATTTACAGAAAATTTCAAATTTCAATGTCTATAAATTGTGGCAACAAAGTTTGTCTAGTTTAATTAATTAATTAGTTTATAAATAATTGTTGACAACAACACAAACCGCCGTAGCAGCAGCAGCAGTATTCTTCGCCGCAGCACTGCTACCGACACCAACAACAAACACATGCATCTATGAATGCTGCAATGCAACGCGCTACTTTGACGTCGTCGTTCGTCTTTGGCAACATTGTTTCCATACGCTTTGGCAACAACTACAACAATAACAATAATAACAAAACTCAACTGCAGACGCGATACGCGTTCAACAGAAATGTTTAGAATTTTTCATACGCTTAATTGTTTTATAAAAAATTTATAATATTTTTTATATAATCAATTGTAATTAATTGAAAGTCTGAAATTATGAATAAATTGGATTATCCACGACGCAATGGCACACATAAAGTTCGAATAACGAGTAAGTTTTGCATTAATTAAAAAAAAAAAGACAAAAACAAATTTCTAATAAATTCTTTTTCTATTTCATTCCATTAACAGTATTGTGTGCACGAAATTTAGTACGCAAAGATCTATTTCGTAAGTACAAATGACAACATAATAATTTGAATTTGTAATTTGTTTTTAAGCTGTCTAGTTTGTATAATTAAATACATATTATGATCTTTCCTAACTACGCATTTTTTAGACATCATCGTTTGCACGCGAAAAATCATAAAAATTCCCCCAACTGACTCACAGTCGACTTCTTATATGCATTTGTTATAAGACTTAATATTGTATCGCTTTATGGCTCTACAGTAAAGCCCATGGCATATATGCCATACATATATGACACAAACTAATATCCATCAACTTGAAAGTATTATTCATATTATTTCAAACGCAACACACATAAACACATTTTCTCCACTTTCTGCGTGCTGGATATCTAAATTTAGCGTGTACGACATCGACACTTCCGTTTGCCGCAAATGCTTTCGTTTATTTCTCTTATAAATATTTTTTTTTTCTAAATTTCTATATGAATGCTTTATGCTAATCATTTTTAAATATTTATTATTGCAACATATTTATTTTAGTGTGTATATGTGTGTGTTACATATTTTCACTACTTTTGTTTTATGTTTTTTTCTTTTATTTTTGTAATATTTCAACTCGTCAAAAGTCATGTCTGTCTGTTGTTTGTATTTATTTGTTTGTAACAAAATAAAAAGTGTTACTTTTTACCATATAGTATACAAATTATATTTTACACATCGTTGCACTAAAATCACATATCACGCGCACGTCGCTAACGTTAAAGTTACCTAACTTACTTAATTATATGTATACGACAGTAGCACAATTTCATTGTTTAAAAAAAAATAATTTATAAATAAATAATAGTAGAAATGTTTTTCTACAAACAACAACAAAACAAAAATGCAACTTCCGAAAATGTGTTATTTAACGTAATGTAACGTTGCGTAAAAAAAAAAAATAGAAAAAAGTAGTTACAATTGTTTCCATCATGTCATGCATAGCAAAATTCTTCGTCTAGATTGATTAGCGACAAAACAAGCACACATTTTTTGTCTTAGTTATTATTTTTATCAGCTTTTGTATTTTTTAAAATGTAACTGACTTAATATTATACAATTTAACTTTTTCTGGCTATGAATGCATTATGTACAAACATTTTCTAAAGAAACTTTCAATTAACAAATTTTTAGGCCAACGAAACAATAATTTTTTTTCTTGCTATCATTTGTTTTTTTGTAGATTATTTTAGTAGTCTGCAGATACGTATTTATTAAGCATTAACTATTGAGGTCATATTCTTCTATACAATGTACTTATCGCGCTTCAATGGTCACTCATACTAGGAGTATACTCTTATACAAATAACAGTGAGTTGGCAAGTGATTTGATTTAAAATATTGAGAAGAGCTAAGATTACGTACTCTGCTATTTCTGAAGAAAAAAATAATTAGTTTAGTACTTTAAATAAGTAATTGATTAATGATTTTTAAAAAAGAATCGAATTGAGATTCTATATAATGCATATTTTTGCAAAGTTCAAGTAACTAATTTCCATTTGTGTTCAATTCTATTCGAGACAAGAAAAGCATGCTTTTATTAAACTTTTAACGAAAAGTGGTTATGCAACTTGACTCTTGTGTAAAATTCTTAAATGTAAAGCTTTATAAAAGTCATTCAAGTCAAAAGCATGGTGGCGGCGTCCAACAAAAAATATTCTTTGTATTTCTATACCTAAATAACGCACAAGTGCTAATGTGCAATTAACAAAGCCATGCAAAGTAGGCCGGTCAAATGAGATGATAAATACCAGACAAAATATGTCGCCGTCGTCGCAGTCGCAGTCGTTGTCATTTTTATTAGTATTATTGTTGTTGTTTTTATTGTAGTGTCGCGTTTTTTTTAGGTGTCGGCACGTACCTAGCTTACAAATAGCGCCGGGTTGACGTTGACGTTGCCGGTGTTGTTGTTTTTGGTGGTACAACGACATCAGCTGACATTCCAACGCAGATGCATACAACAAACACATAGAAAACACCTTACTCACTCACTCATCCATTTAGACAGTCGTCATTTGTGTCTACCTGTTTGGTTGGGTTGTTGTTGTGTCAGTACAGCAGTACGTTGGAAACAGTGGTGGGCAACACTGTATAAAAATATCATAGACAAATATGGCGTCGCTGCTGCTATACTAACGAAACTGGCCGGCTCAGTGTCTTTCATTTGCAAATTCTTATTTAATTATTTGTTTTTTTTTTTTGTTTATTATGCAAATAATTTTAGTTGTTGGCGCCATTTATACGTTAATTTGTATCTAGCACCTTTTCTTACACAATCACAAATATCCATTCATATATAAACACAAATGCACACACGTGTAACTGAACTGAGAACGACATTGAACTAATTTGTTTGTATATTTTGGCAATGTATTTTTTTTTTTAATTTTTTCTTTTTTCTATTTATTTGTTTATTTGTTGTTGTTAGTTTTGATATTAGTTTTTTCTTTTTTCATACCATTGTTTGTTTATCATTGCTTGATTAGTTAGTCAGATTGTTTTTTATGTACTGTGTTTTTTTTTCCTTTTAATTTTTGATAAGCAAGCAAAAGCTGTCATTTAAAAGTTTGTTTTTTTTGTTGGTTGTACTCGCCCGTGAGTGTATCAGGGGGAAAACCTGTCAACAAAATTATATCGATAAGTTGACATTTAACGTTTTTATTGCTTGTTGTATAACTATGGCGTCTTCACTGGCGCTATTGTAGCCTGTCGACCGAATTACTCTAATTATGTATTAATGTATAGACATGTATGAAGCACAACAAAAAATTTAGCTTGCTTTTCTAATGACTCAATGGTGACTATTGAAATGACCAAGCTACTTAACCCGTTATGTTCTTCTCAAATTGTGAAATTAGATAGTTAAAACCAGTTTTTAGAACATTTATTCTTGAAAAGTATTAAAAATTTTTCTTCTAACATTGAAACCAAAGCATGCTTTGAATTATTCGCTTATCTGAAGTTTTGTTTTAATAGTAAAAAAAGCTGAGTACCCAACTGCAATATTTGGAAGTTTTTTAAAATTTAATATTAAAAAATTTTTTGGTAAAAGAAAATAAATAAAAATGAAAATTTGCCAGGCACGATATACCACTAAATTCAAAAGAATCCTATCTGTTTCACGTTACATATCAGATAGTGTTGATAAAACAGTTAATTCTCAAAAACAAAATGTCAAAACTGCTGACGAATCTCAAGAAAAGAAAGGTGAAATAAAGTCTGTCGAGCATTTGCATGAAAATGAACCAATTGGAAAAGCTAAGATACTCGCAGGGAAAAGGAAACTCCTTCAAGAACAAATAAGACCAACCATATATGATGACGATTTCATCGAAGCTACGCCGTCATATGCTGTCGAAGTTGACTCCGCGTTTGTTCATAAGCAGAATGAAATTCCATATGAAGCGATTCAGCCACAAGATGATTCAGGTGCAACTAAAAAAAATCAGAATAAATCGAAGTCAGAAGATTTAATTGCAACTAAAAGCAACCAAAATGAATCGAAGCCAGAAGATTCAATTGGAACTGAAAGCAGCCAAAATGAATCGAAGCTAGAGGATTCAATTGTAACTAAAAGCAATCTACATGAATTAAAGCCAGAAGATTCAATTGCAACCAAAAGCAACCAATATGAATTGAAGCCAGGAGATTCAATTGCAACTAAAAGCAACCAAAATGAATTGAATCCAGAAAATTTAGTTGTTACTAAAAACAAACAAAATGAATCGAATCCTGAAGTTTCAATTGCAACAAAAAGCAACCAAAATGAATCAAAACACGAAGAGTCAGTATTAAATAATCAGGAATCAAAAGTAAAAACAGAAATATCAGAAGCAAAAAATCAGAAAGCCGATTTGAAAACGGAAGTATTGGAATCGGGGAAACATGTAGTCCCATTAAAGGCAGCATCTTCTGAATCGATGAACCAACAGATCGTATCAGAACCAAAAACCAAAGAAGCTGAATTGAATTCGAAAGTGTTAGAAATATATAAACAAGAAGCCGAAATGATGCCCAATTCTTCAGAGGTAAAACATAAGCCAAACATATCAGAAACTAAAAATCAAACGACACAATTCAAACAAAACGTTCCGGAATCGAAGACCCAAGACGGCTCATTGAAGCCAATGACCCAGGAGGTTCCAGAATCAATGAAACAGGAAGTTGAATTAAAGTCGAAAGCATTAGATACAAAGGGTCAGCAGGTCGAGTTAGAAGTACAAAATCAAAAGGCTGATTTGAAATCAGATACAGAATCAACTAAACCAAAAGCGGCATTGACAGACAAAACTTTCACAGCCAACGAAGCAGGAGGTTGCGTCAGATACAAAATCAAAGAAACAGGAAGTTCAATTGAAGGCGAAATCTTTAGATACAAAGAGCCAAGAGATTGTGTCACAAGTGATAAACCAAAAAACTGAATTAAAAGAGAGCTTTTCAGAATCAAAAAAACAGGAAGTCGAATTGAAACCGCCATCTTCAGATTCAGAGAGCCAGCAAGTCGTGTCAGAAGTTAATACTCAAAAGGCCAATCCAAAACCAAAAGTTTTAGAATCAAATATACAAGAAGCTATGTTGAAAGCGGAACTTTCTCGACCTAAAAAGCAGAAGACAGTAGCGTCGGTTACTGAACCAAATAAACAAAAAGACGAGTTGAAGTCGGTACCTTTAGGTACAAAGGAAAACTTTTTAGAAACAAAAAATCAAAAGGTCGAATTGAAACCAAAAGTTTCAGAACCAAACAAACAGGACGTCGTATTACAGCTTGAGTCAGTTTCTAAATCAAAGGAATTAAAGTCGAATTCTTGGGATGCTAAGACCCCGCAGGTCACGTCAGAAACAAAAAATCAAAAGGGCGAATTGAAACCAAAAGTTTCAGAACCAAAAAAACAGGACGTCGTATTGCAGCTTGAGTCAGTTTCTGAATCAAAGGAATTAAAGTCGAATTCTTCGGATGCTAAGACCTCGCAGGTCACGTCAGAAACAAAAAATCAAAAAGGTGAATTGAAACCAAAAGTTTCAGAACCAAAAAAACAGGACGTCGTATTGCAGTTTGAGTCAGTTTCTGAATCAAAGGAATTAAAGTCGAATTCTTCGGATGCTAAGACCCCGCAGGTCGCGTCTGAAATAAAATATCAGAAAGTTGAATTGAAACCAAAAGTTTCAGAAACAATGAAACAGGAAGTCGAATTGAAGCCGAAATCTTCAGATCCGAAGACTCAGCTAACTTCAGAAGTGGAAAATAAAAAAACCGATTTGAAACCAAAAGTTTCCGAAACAAATAAACAAAAAATTGTGCTCAATGCGGAACTTTCTCAGCCAAAACCTCAGAAGTCTGCGACACTTTCAAAACCAATGAAGCAGGAAGTCGAATTAAAGTCAAAACCATCAGATACAAAGGCCCAGCAGGTCGTGTCAGATGTAACTAATCAAAAACCCGATTCAAAACCAACTTCGCAATTAAATACACAAGATTCCGCATTGAAGCCAGATCTTTCAGAGACAAAGACCCAGGAGATTGCATCACTTCCAGAATCAAAGAAAGAAGAAGTAGGGTTAAAGTCCAAGTCTTCCGAAACAAAGGGCCATCAGCAGGGATTAAAACCAGACGTTTTAGAAGCAGTGAAGCAAAAAGCCGAATTAGAATCCAAATCTTCGCAGGTCGTTTCAGAAAGTAAAAATCAAAAGGCTGAGTTGAAATCAAAAAATTTAGAAACAAAGAAAGTTGAAATTGTTTTAACACCGTTATCTGCACCGAAGACCCAATCAAATGATTTGAAAATGAAACCTTCAAAACCAAATCAACAGAACATAAAATTTTCTGGACTAAAGATTGAACCGGTCGATTTTAAGAAAATATTTTCAGCACGACTACAAAATCAAAATGATAAATCGAAGGCCAAAGTTTCGGATCCAAAAAAGACGGAGGGCAAATTAAATCTGAAAGATACACAAATTCAAAAAAATAAATTGAATGTTGAAGTAAAGGCGAAAGATCTAATTTCAAAAAATAAATTGAATGCAGATAAGCCGCAAGTCGAGTTAACGACACAAGAATCAGAAACAGAGAAACAAAATGTTAAACTTAAACCTAAAACTTCTGAAACAACAAATTTTGGCGCCGAATTTAGGAAAAAAGATGCCGAAAATATGAATAAAGGAGGTGGAATAAAATTAACACCACTGGATCCAAAAAATCTTCAGATCGAATTTAAACGAACAACTCAACCGATTGATGGAAAAAGTCAAGAAAAGCCCGAAGTTGCTGAACTTAAAAAGCAAAAAGTAAAATTAAGTTCAGAAATTTCAGAACTAAACAATCAAATATCTCACTTGAAGTCAACCTTCTTAAAAACTAATGAATCGGAGGGACATTCAAAAAATCAGAAAGATGAACTCAAGTCGGAATTCAAAGATAATATAAGTGAACCTAAAGCAAAGAGTTCTGAACCAAAAGATCAATTCGAAAAAGTAGCACTCTTGAAAAAGGAAGGTATACCTCAAAAAACCAATAAAAACTATTGGACGTTATCAAATTCTGCAATACCAGCGGATCATAATAAGGCTTTTAAGATTGGTAATGATGATAAAAAATTAACAGGGCTAGAAAAGAATGCGCCAGTTTCTTCTGTATCCTCAAAAAATGGTGTAGAAAAATCACAATGGATAAGACCAAACTGCAACGATTTTTTAGACAATATTCCGGAAGATTTCACATACAGTGATGCTTGTTCAAAAGAAAATAAACAGCCAAAAATGTCCTTAGACGATCCTGTTAAAGATAGTCAAAAACCGAAAATAAAATTCGATGATGTACCAGGGAGCATTTTAACTCGTCCAAAATTAATTCAAACAACAAGCGACGAAGTCAAAGAAAATATTGCTGAATCAAAGACAATGAAGTCTGTGCTGCAAAATGCCACAAAAACCCAAGATGGTTTGAAGACAGTTGACGACACGTTGAAACAATCAAATTTTAGTACCGCTGCTACTCAGGCAAAACCTTCAGCAAGAACAGAAGTCAACAGCTTTCCAAAATCAAAAACTGATACGAAACTTTCAACATTTGTAGAAACAAACTCTCAAGTTAATAGAGAGACAACGACGGCCAAGACAATTAAAGAGTCGGATATGTCAATATTGGAGAAATCTAAAAATTTAGTAATTAGTATTAATAATTTTTGGTCATTTTTGTTATCTAATCGTGAGCAAAACAAGCCAAAAAAATCTGACGTTCCAAACGCTAAGACTGAGGATTCAAAAACAAATAAGAAGGATTGACCGGCAGAATTTCATTTTTCATTTAAAAATTTTATTTTTTGGCAAATTTGTGCTTAAAATGAATATTAAATAATTAAATCCTGGTGCTCATGCAAAAATTATACGTTTTTTTTTTTCATTATGTACCGTATGACTTTAATGCATCGTACTGTCCTAACAGACAATAATGTCGGGTTATTATCCGTAACTTCTTTTAACTACTTTTCAAAACAAATATTTTGAAAGTATGCCATGAAAATGTATTAAATTACAAATTTATTTTTAAGTGACAGTCTTAAAATTACTGTCTCAAAAATTCAATATGTTATAAGAAATAAAAAAAAATATCCCAGAATGTACAGAGTTGAGAATTTGGCTACATTATTGATGCGCCAAAGGCGCGCAGTAAAATTCTTGACTTCACTACCTCAAAGTCGTTTTTTCTCAGAGAGCAATAACGACAATCGAAACCCGCCTAAACCAACTAGAACCACGAAGCCCGGTCAAGCTGATATCAAAAAAGACCAAACACTAACAAAAGCACCTAAAACTCCAGAGGAAGGCTCTTCAGCGACTGCAACACCGCTGAAAGAGATAAGTAAACCAAAGGTCCTTACCGGTAACAAAAGTAATTTAGATTCGAAATACAATGAAGGGGTGTATATAAGCGAAGATGTTCTACAATTGAAACAAAGCAATATTTCGAAAGGTTCAACGGACACGAATCAACAAGATAGTTTGATGGTACGCAAAGATATGGACTCCAAGGAAAAAAGTGTTTCATCAAAAGTGTTAGATAAACCAGTGCTTCTCACCGCTAACAAAAATAAATCAAATCAATCGGATAGTTCAAAAGCGAAGAAATACGATGATGGCGTGTTTTTAAGTGACGATGTACTTATGTTGAAACAAGGCGACAATGCCAGAAGCTTAACCAATAAGAGTGAACAAGATAGTTCAGTGATAAGCAAAAACAAGGAAAACATTTCTAAAAGTTCAACCGAAACAATTAAACTAGATAATTCTGTTATAAGCGAAGACAAAGATAGCGCTATGGCTAAATTACAACAAGATCTTAAACATACGAAAACAGATTTTAAAAAGGAAAAGCCAATCTTGCTAAGTCCTAAAAGGTCAATAATTGATGAATCATTACATAGTGAGGTCAAAGATGAGCTGGACGAACAAACAGCTTTAAATCCACCAAAAGAAAAACCAGCCATATTGGCAAGTAAGCGAGACACACAATCAGACACAAGTATTGGACTGGATACGTATCACAAAGATCAGTCAAAGAGCAATAAGCCAATTACATTAAGTGTACCCAGAGAGGCCCCAGTAATATTAGGACAACCGAAAGTGCAAGATAAACAAAATGAGTCAATTTTAAATGAATTAGAATTTGAAACCGCTTTGGAAGAGTTTCCAAAAGAACCTATGAAAAATAAACACAATATGAAGGAATTCAAAGTTACAACAGCGTTAGACGAGTCTCCAAAAGATCGAGTGAACAAAAAGCCAATCACATTAAGTAAGCCCACAGAAAAACCGGAAATTTTAGAGTTACCGAAAGTGGAAGGTAAACCAAATGTGTCAGACGGGAAAGAATTCAAAGTTAAAACAGCATTAAACGACAAAGAGTCGATCACATCAAGTAAGCCCAGAGAAAAACCAAAAATACCAATTGAACCAATTGAATCAATTTTTAATGAATTAGAATTTGAAACTGCTTTGGAAGAGTTTCCAAAAGAACCTGTGAAAAAAAAGCCAAACACATCAAGTATGTTAAGCAAGTCCAGAGAAAAACCAGTAATTTTAGAAAAACAAAAAATACCAATTGACCTGAATGAATTAGAATTTGAATCTGCTTTGGAAGAGTTTCCAAAAGAACCTGCGGGAAAAAAGCCGCAAAAGTCCAGAGAAACCTCAGTAATTTTAGAAAAACCAAAAAAAACAATTGACCCTAATGAAGTAGAATTTGAATCTGCTTTGGAAGAGTTTCCAAAAGTGCCAATTTTCAGTGAGGTCAAAAAATCAAATGATAAGAAAAATGGAAACAAATTCAATCAGGAAGAGTTTATTCAGATACCGGTGTACATAGAATTAAATAAAACTGGCGAGCTATCAAAACTTGATGAAATTAAAACCGATTCGGGATTACCTAATGGATTAAAAATTCCAGCGTTTCTTGATTTGGCAAATGATATGGGAGCAGAAAAACAAAAACTTGATGAAGTAATGGATGAGGATTCAGAAATATTAAAAATACCAGCACTATTGCAAGTTAAGAAAGATGAAGATACGGAAAATCTTGACAATAATATAAGTCACAATGAATTGGTAAAACCAGAAAAAATACCAGTCTATGTAGAACTAACGCAAATACAAGACGATTGTAAATTATCGATTGAGACGAATGTGCCTGAAGAACTAAAAGACAACAAAAATCCGTTTAGTGAGTCTGACGATGCACAGAAATTAATAGTGAACATTGAGTTTAAGTGCCGCGAAGAGCCAGAAATAGCAAATATTAATATAGACGAAGCTGTTGATCTTAATAATCGGAAAGTTTTAAGTGATAGTAAGGAGTTAATAGTCCAAAAACTTCAAAATGAAACGCCTGAAATAACTACAACTAAACCGAAAGAGGAAACCAAAGTTGATGAAGTGCCAACTAATATAGATACAAAAGAACGCATACGCAAGCTTGTTAAAATGTATGCTAGTGAAGAGCAGACTATAAACGAAGCTGATGACATTAATAGTCGAAAAGTTTCGAGTGATAATAAGGAGTTAATAGTGCAAAAACTTCAAAAAGAAACGCCTGAAATAACTACAACTAAACCGAAAGAGGAAACCAAAGTTGATGAAGTGCCAACTAATATAGATACAAAAGAACGCATACGCAAGCTTGTTAAAATGTATGCTAGTGAAGAGCAGACTATAAACGAAGCTGATGGCCTTAATAATCGAAAAGTTTCGAGTGATAATAAGGAGTTGAGAGTCCAAAAACTTCAAAAAGAAACGCCTGAAATAACTACAACTAAACCGAAAGAGGAAACCAAAGTTGATGAAGTGCCAACTAATATAGATACAAAAGAACGTGTAAGCAAGCTTGTAAAAATGTATGCTAGTGAAGAGCCGAGCTCTACTGACGCCAAAGAAGAAACAATAGAGAAACCAAAGGAAAAAGTACCAACAATGAACACTTCAATTACAAAACCATTATGCGATGAAGACGTTTCTCATAGACAAGATAATGCAGCTAAGCAGGCTACTTTGAATGTTATTCGTGTTGCTGAGAAACAAGTGCCTTCAATCGATACAACAAAGGTCGCTGAAAAACAAGTGGCTTCAGCTGTTAAAACAAAGGAAGACAAAAAGGAGACACTGCCGAATGTTATTGTTGTTGACAAAAAGCCGGAAATGCTGCCAACAATGCCACCAATAAGTCATTGGGGTAAAGCGCCTGCCTCCGATGATGCACAAATCGGCAAGCAAGCAACAACACAAAAACAAACACAATTCTGGCCAAAAACCCCATCTGCAGTCGCTAACAAAACAAGTGTATCGGAACCAATACAACAGACAAAAAATGTGAATAAAGGAATGATTAAATTTGCAGATTTAAAAGTAATCGCTACACCGAATAGTAAGGTTGAACAACCGCCAGATGATGCGACTCCTAAGGGCTCCGGTGCTGTTGGCGGTGTTCAGAAAACTACTGGTTCCGGATCGCCTTCACGAAAAGGACCACCTTCACCAAAATCACCGCCATCAAGTCCTTCGCCACCCGCTGCAACTAGACCGCCACAAGCACCACCAGCTAAAGGGCCACCGCCATCGACGCCTCCGCCACCCGCTGCGACTAGACCACCGCCACAAGGGCCGCCAACTAAAGGGCCACCACCATCAACGCCTCCGCCACCCGCTGCGACTAGACCACCGCCACAAGGGCCGCCAACTAAAGGGCAACCACCATCAACGCCTCCGCCACCCGCTGCGACTAGACCACCGCCACAAGGACCGCCAACTAAAGGGCCACCACCAGGTACACCACCACCACAAACAAAAACCACTTTTGGTCCCTTAGCGGACGCTGATCGCATATTTACAAATCTTTATGGACGTCACGATTGGCGTCTCAGAGGCGCCAAGAAACGTGGTGATTGGTACAAGATAAAGGAGATACTCCAGAAGGGAGCCAATTGGATTATTAACGAAATCAAGACATCTGGCTTACGTGGTCGTGGTGGTGCCGGCTTTCCGTCTGGCTTGAAATGGTCATTCATGCAAAAACCACCCGATGGACGTCCCAAATTTTTACTTGTCAACGCCGACGAAGGTGAACCGGGCACTTGTAAGGATCGCGAAATATTACGCCATGAGCCGCACAAGCTAATCGAAGGCTGTTTAATTGCCGGCTGTGCCATGGGCGCGAACACGGGCTTCATTTATATACGCGGTGAGTTTTACAATGAGGCATGCAATCTGCAATTTGCCATTGCCGAGGCCTACAAGGAGGGACTGCTTGGCAAAAATGCTGCCAATTCGGGTTTTGATTTTGATTTGTATGTGCAACGTGGCGCTGGCGCTTATGTTTGTGGCGAGGAGACATCACTAATCGAATCGTTGGAGGGAAAAGCCGGCAAACCACGTAACAAGCCACCCTTTCCAGCTGATATTGGCGTCTTCGGTTGTCCATCGACAGTAACAAATGTCGAAACTGTCTCCGTTTCGCCAACAATCTGTCGTCGCGGTGGTAAATGGTTTGCCAGCTTTGGTCGTACACGTAACTCGGGCGTAAAGCTCTTCAATATATCTGGACACGTGAATCGACCCTGCACCGTTGAAGAGGAGTTGTCAATGCCAACACGTGAGCTCATTGAACGACATGCGGGTGGTGTATGTGGCGGTTGGGACAATCTGTTAGCTATTATACCGGGCGGTTCATCGACACCATGCATACCGGCTAAGGTTGCCGCCACTGTTATACACGACTATGAGGGCCTAATGTCAGCGCAAACATCGATGGGCACTGGCGCTATCATTGTAATGAGCAAATCAACGGATATCGTTAAGGCAATTGCGCGTCTGTCCGCCTTCTATGCACATGAAAGCTGCGGTCAGTGCACACCCTGTCGCGAGGGCTTGCATTGGGTGAGCAAGATCATGCAGCGTTTTGTCAAAGGCAATGCCAAACCGGCTGAAATCGACATGCTCTGGGAGATAACGAAACAAATCGAAGGACACACAATTTGCGCACTTGGGGATGGTGCTGCCTGGCCGCCGCAGGGCTTGATACGACATTTCCGACCTTTGCTTGAGGAACGTATGCTTAAATATGAATGCGAACAACGTGAGGCCGCGAAAGAGTCAACAACAGATTACCATGGCGGCTCATTGGCAATATGAGTAGCACTTTTTTTATTTCTCTTTCCATTTCTTTTTTTTTCTCAAATATATATTTTTTTTGAAATGTTATCATTAACCAAATAAATAAGACTCAAATTACACATACTTCAAACTGAAACCATCTGCCATGGCGTACACTTTTTGTGTTATGTCTTTGACGGTTGTCTTCATTCGTTTGCGCTTCATTGATTTGATTTTCATGCAACGTTGAATGACTTCCGTTCGGTCTGGCCATGGCGGCTGTCATTGTCGCTGCCGACATTAACTTTATTGGCCTTAAAACAAAAAAAAAAAAAATTTAAAAAGTACTACGACCACTTTGGTTTAGCTAAATTTTTATGACACGCTTCTTGTTTCGGCCATAAAGTGAAAGTGCACTCAGCCAAAAATTCCTACATTAAAAAAGTAGCGACACAAACAAAACCAAAAAACAAAAGACTAAAGACAACAAAAATTGTGCCAATAAGTCAATGAGGAGGGTTGAACGACATGTGCGCTTTAGTGCCTGTGTGGCTTGACTTTAGTAACTATAAATTTATTTTCTGCTTTGAACTTTGTTTTTTCTACTTTGCACTGCTGTGCGCAGCTGTTTTACTCAAATTACCACAGGCTCACGATATCTTTTTGTTTTAATCATCTTACTCTTCGTTCTTTATTGTTGTTTTATTGTTTAAACTCATCTCATAACCTGTTTTTATTTTCTATGAATCTTGCAATATTTTTCAATTTAATTACACATATAAGGTCATTTTCATCTTTACTTATTCACCCACTTTACTCTTAGTTTAATATAGTCAATTTTAGCACAGATCTTTGCACTTGTATTCGGCGAAATGTTATTAAAACTAAAAATAAGTAATAACTGATCAAATAAATGAGGTTACTCATAAAGTGTATTTTATGTGCTCTTGCTTTTCATTCATTCTTCATAAGTCGAGTTCATTCTGCAATTGGCACGAATACAGTTAACATTTTGCTATAAGCTACAAGTATTGTATCTTCTTTGCTCTTCATACTTTTAAAATGCTCAACCGCAGAATTAACTTTTTTATTGTTAGTTAATCTTTATTTCTACTTAGTCATTATTTTTAAAGATGCTATTCTTATTAAAACTAGAAAATAAAATTGGTGCCCCTTGTTTGCGATATAAAGCACTGGGATTGAATGATTTTAAAATATTTGATTAAAAATATCACAAAAGTATTAAAAATTTGCCACATCGCGCAAATAATTTAACGCATTATTAAAGCTAATTGCGTGATTTATACTTATGTGTATACAATGGCCAATAAAATAGGCAACCATTGTTGGTTCGTTACCCCACACATAAAATAATTTTTTTTTTATAGTTTCGTGTATGGTTTTTTTATTTGTTCAATTTTTTTGTCGAAAGTTTCGGTTTGAATGCAGGCACACGCAAACACAAAAGTCCACCGAAAAAAAAAACATATTACAATTTTATTATTGACGTTGTTAAGTGTTGATTGCCTTCTGCTTTTAAATCAATTGGTAACTACGCCAAAACTTTGATAATTTATTAGACATTGTCCAACCAATATTTGTTATAAACTTTTTGTGAACTCATTACTCACTCGCAGTATAATTGCTAGATTTTTTAAGTAAAACTTAAGTTTCGTTTGCTTTATTATATTTTATTATTTAGAATTAAAAATGTGTAGTTAACTTTAACCATAAGGATTAAATGGCGGTGTCGATGGTATCTGCACTGGTGGACGTCCTTGGCCAGGATTTGGATTATACGATGGTCGCCGACGTTCATCAAAAGGTGTTGCCTCCACCAATAGCGCTGAGAGTGCCAAGATTGCCATTAGTAAAAAGGCGATTATATTTCGTAGGCCGAACATGTTTTTATTATTTTAATTCAACTGAAAAGTATTGAATGTTTTGCTTAACTAGTGTCTGGCCTGTATTTATAGTCAAATCTAAGAAAAACAATTCATGAGGGGCTTACCCGAATAATCAAGACGTGACACAAAATATAATCTCAAAACTGATAAGGACCAGTGTACGGTTCAATGAGAAAAGAAAAAATCACAAATGGGGAGTTTTTTCGGTTTTTGTGCTGAGCTGTTGTGCTGTTCTGCTGACGACAACAATTATGAAATAAACAAATTTTTTGCTATAAAAGATATCGTTTTATTCAAGCTTTTGATTATTATTTTTCAACTCACGTTTCAAGATGCAAATAAAAATTGCTGCTTTTCTGTTCGTTGTTATCCTGGCATTGTTGTCACCTTTAGCATATGCTCAAGGCGGTTTCAATAGGGGCGGCGGCCTTGGTGGCGGTGGTAGCCATAGTGGAGGCGGTGTTGGCGGCGGTGGCTTGAGCGGCACCGGCGTTGGTGGTCACAACTATGGTGGCGGCGGCAGCGGAAACAGACCACCACACTAATTAAAATTACCATTTTAAACCTTCATTATATGAATAAATAAAATCTTGCAATCAATGTGACCTAGTTCTTTCTTTATTAGTTATTTTGATTATTATACCATTAATTTGTGGAAAGTATTTTATTTGAACGCTTTAATGTAAATTAAGCTTATACTTTTGTTGTTACAATGTTGCTAATAGTAAGTACTTTTCTTCGTGGATGGTTTTAATAACAATTAATCGTCATAGATTTTATTAAAACCCTAATTTAGCCACTTCACACATTAAGAGCAATTTTTATTTCCAAAAATAAGGAATAAGTTATCTAAAATTATTAAAAAGTTGTTAATAAATGCTGTTTGCATTGGGATACGTAATCTTACTTATATGTACGTATGTTTTGTACTTACAGGCTTACCAGATCCTTTTGCCAAAGTGCAAGTGGATGGCACGGGGCAGGTGTATTCAACAGATATAAGTAAATCTTCATTGGATCCCAAATGGAATGCACATTACGATCTGTTTCTGGGACGTGGCGATGCGATAACGATAACTGTCTGGAATCAACGCAAAATACACAAAGGCAGTGGATTTCTTGGCTGTGTACGCATACCGGCGACAACAATACAAAGCTTAAAGGGCGCTGGCTGTAAGTGCATTGATACACAAGTCACTTCAGAGTAACATTATTATAAAACGTTTTTAATTATTTCTTTAGTTCAACGTCTTGACTTAGGCAAGTTGTCGCCCGATGATGATGAGCTTGTGCGTGGACAAATCATCATTGCCTTATTGTCCAAAGATGGGCCCTGCAGTGGCAATCCATTAGCTATAGTTGGTCCAAGTGGTGATGTACGTGGTCCGTCGGAAGATGACTCATCGGAAGATAGTTTACCCGAGGGCTGGGAAGAACGACGCACAGATAATGGTCGTGTTTATTATGTCAATCATGCGACCAAATCAACGCAATGGCATCGACCAAGTATCAATATGAGTGTATCTGCCACGGCACATCATCGTAACGTGCAACAGAATGGCAACAATGAGACACATCGACAGCCATCGGGACCGACACGCTCAACGACATGCACAAATTTATTGAATGGACATAGTGGCAGTAATCGTGTGACACGTGAGTCTGACGAACGAAGGCACTCAACCGAAATACTCTCGGGCATTGGCACACCGTCAAATGGTGTTGGTAATGCCATAAATCTGGGCAAGGAGAATTGCAGTCCAACGCGTCATTTAGCAAACGATAAAGAACACACGCCAAACATGAAAAAGCAAAACAATCGACATCAACAGCAGCATGTAATTAGCAATCCCGAACAACAGCAACGCACAACAACAACCGGCAATGGTGATGGCAATGCGCCGCCGTCTATCACAACGACAACGGCGAGCCCAAGTGCCAACGTAAGCCCCGCAACGCGACACACACCAACTACACAACAGCTTATAGACAATCATGTTAAGACGCCAAAGCATCAACAGTCAACAGCGAATGGTCATGCGACCAACGCTGAATTAAATGTAGCGTCACCATCGACAACGACAATAGCGGCAACAACGAATGCGTCGGCGGCTACGCCTCAACGTGTACAACATCAGAATGCGCAAAATCTGGTAAACGGCAATGCCGGCAATAGCAGCGTGGGCAATGGCGGCAGCGTTGCACAAGCAGCACAGCCACAAAGTGCAACGAACACTTGGACACATGAAGAACATGCCAATCAGCCACAGACGACACAACAACAACAGCAGCAGCAACATCGACATAGTCCAACGACGGCCGCAAATGGTAATGTTCAAAGTCCAAATGCGAATACCGGCCATCAACCTTCGACAGTCAGCGCTACCGCTGCCGCCACTGCCACCACTGTGCAGCCGGTAAGTAACAGGGAAACACGTCAAGAGGCACGTCCAAATAATGGCGCCGCCAATGTTACTGCTGCTGCTGCTACTGCTGGCGCAAGTACAGCGACTGTGGGAAATACAACAAATACGCCTAATTCAGCTCAACGCTCACAGCGACGTTCATCCCGCACACACAATGGCGAAGAATCGTCACGGCGACGTTCATCGCGTGGCTCACGCAATACGACAAATGGTCATCGTTATGTGGCAGCCATAGTGGCGGCAGCGAATCAGGCTACACGTCCATTTATGGATCTTCCGCCCGGCTATGAGATGCGTACAACGCAACAGGGTCAGGTGTATTTCTATCACATAATGTCGGGCGTTTCGACATGGCATGATCCGCGTATACCGCGTGACTTTGATACACAAAATCTGACACTCGACTCTATTGGACCGCTGCCCAGTGGCTGGGAACAACGAAAAACGGCATCGGGGCGCGTATACTTTGTCGATCATAATAATCGTACGACACAATTCACCGATCCAAGGCTCAATGGTAGTATATTGCAAATGATACGACGTGGTGCTGTGCCAGCGGCAGGTAACGCCGCGGCTGGTGGTGCGACATCGCCAAATGCAAGTGCTGGCAATGGCAGCATTATACAACATCTTTCGCCAGCGCAATCACATCCATTGTCAGCGGGCAATACGCCACATCGTGCGACAAATGCTGCAACCGCTGCTACTGCTGCTGTTACAAATCAACAACAATCAACGCCACAGCAGCAGCAGCAACAGCAGCCGCAACATCAACCACCACCGCCGCCTCAGCACATTGTTGTGCCCGATTTGCCGCAAGGTCTGCTTGATAGTGCTGATTTACTGCCAAAATATAGACGTGATCTTGTTGGTAAATTGCGGGCATTACGTACGGAATTGCAAACGATGCAACCGCAGTCGGGTCATTGCCGTTTGGAAGTATCGCGTAGCGAAATATTCGAGGAGAGCTACAGACTGATTATGAAGATGCGTGCTAAGGACATGCGCAAGCGACTGATGGTTAAGTTCAAGGGCGAAGAGGGTTTGGACTACGGCGGCGTTGCGCGTGAATGGCTACATCTGCTTTCACGTGAAATGCTCAATCCGCAGTATGGTCTTTTTCAATACAGTCGCGATGATCACTATACGTTGCAGATAAATCCAGATTCGGGTAGGTGTTATTAATCGCTGAGCAGAAGAAGTAAGGAAACATATTTTAAACAATATTTAACTATTTCTTAGGTGTCAATCCGGATCATTTATCCTATTTTCATTTTGTTGGTCGCACTTTGGGCATTGCTGTGTTTCATGGTCACTGTTTAGATGGCGGCTTCACCACGCCGTTCTATAAACAGCTTCTGAACAAACCCATCACACTCGGTGATATCGAAGGAGTTGATCCCGAATTACATCGCAGTTTGACTTGGATGCTGTACGTACTTAATTTAAACAATACATTTTGTATGTAAGATTAATATTTTTTATTTGTCTTTGCAGTGAGAATAATATTAATGGGATCATCGAGTCAACATTCAGTGTTGAGAATAATAGCTTTGGCGCTTTGGTGGTGCATGAACTGAAGCCTTCGGGCGCAACCATAACTGTCACAGAGGAGAACAAACGTGAATATGTAAAGCTTTATGTGAATTACAGATTTATGCGTGGCATTGAGCAGCAATTTCTGGCACTACAAAAAGGTAAATAAATAATACACTTGCAAAAATTTAACTTAAATCCATATTAATTACTCAATGTCCATCAACAGGTTTCTGTGAACTTATACCTAGCCACCTGTTGCGACCATTCGATGAACGTGAATTGGAATTGGTCATTGGCGGCATATCAAGTATCGATGTAAATGATTGGCGCAACAACACGAGACTGAAACACTGTACACCAGAAACGCCGCAAGTGATATGGTTCTGGCAGGTAAGCAAATAAATGAAATTGTGCCTTACGGCATAAGCAATACTATCAATGACGTTTTTTTTTTTCACTTTTTATAGGTCGTTGAATCGTACTCATCGGAAATGCGTGCACGTTTGTTACAATTCGTGACAGGTTCATCGCGTGTGCCGCTACAAGGTTTTCGTGCACTACAAGGATCGACAGGTGCGGTGGGCCCACGTCTGTTTACAATACATTTGACAACGGATGTACCCACACAAAATTTACCAAAAGCGCATACATGTTTCAATCGCATCGATTTGCCACCATATGAGAATTATCAGCTGCTCTGTGATAAGTTAACGCAAGCGGTTGAAGAAACTTGTGGCTTTGCTGTGGAGTAGTTGTGAATTACATCAACTACAAAAAAAAAAAAAAAAAACAAATTTAATAAAATTATTGAGTAAAAAGTAATAAACTGAAAACAACAACAACAAATAACAAAGAGTGTTCTGAATAGTTCTTAAATTAAATACATACAAAAACATACACGATCATATACACACACATCCATAAAAAAACATAGTTGCATATGTACACACATATACAATATTTTACATAAACGATATTTGTAAACAATTGTTTTATACTTACATACATACAAATCAAGAGATTCAAAATCAATCAAATTGGCGCAAAAAATGTGTTTATGTTTCTAATTTTAGGGAAAAAAAAAAGTTTTAACTGTATAAGAAAATTAAAATATTTACACATAAAATAGTAACATTTTTGTACCGTTATATTTTTAATATCATTGTTTCTCTTTTTTGTTTTGTTAATTACAGCATTTTGTAAAGTTTTTCCTTAAACGTCGCTTGCTTTATTGTTTTGCTAGTTTTTAGCTTCAAAATTGTTTTTCCTTTTGTTTTATATTGAACAGGAAATTGCAAAAAAAGAAAAGCAGAATACAAAAATTAATATATTTAATTTTATATTTAAAAAAAAAATCATATTAATTACAAATATATCGTACACACATACCTACATACATATACAGCAATATTTTAAGTGTAATTAACTAATTAAGTAGTGCTGCATTTTAAAAAATGATTATAATGATAATTTTGTTATAATTTAAATACGAAAAAAATTAACAATTACAAATTGAAATTTGTTCATTAGCGAACATTTATGCAAAATCTTCCCAATAAGTGTTTTTTTTTTATACATACATACAAATTAATCATTTGGCAAAAAGACTAACACAAATACACACACACAAATCCGAAAGAAAAAAAATCATACATATACACATGTACTCATTAAAAAAAATTACAATTAAAATTTTGTCAATAACAGAAAAATACGATTAATTTTGCATACGAAAACTTAAATTTAAATAGTAAACAAAAAAAAATAAATGTGAAAGTCTTCAAAAAACTTAAACTGAAGTGAAACTGCAAATCATTAAAAGAATAACTTCTATTAAAAATGTTAAAAAAAAAAAAAACAAAAACTAATCTTTTCATTATAAATTGTCACTTATTTAGTTAACTATTTATAAATTTTAAATAAACGAACAAACGCAAGATCATAAAATGCAAAGAAAAGAAACTGAAACATTTTTATATTAAACAGCAAAATGAAGTAAAATACCTTTCTGAAGTTAATTAATAAGAAACAATAACAAATGCAGTTAAATTATTGTAGCTCAACTTTCATATCAGCTCAACGTGGCACATACACACGAGCACGACCGTGTGAAATTTTCATTTAATTCTAAGTTTCCAATCAAAATTGGCGACTCCTTAGTCTGAAAAAAAATTTAATGTTTAAATTCAACATTAAAAACTTTCGAGAATTGTCGAAAACGACGTTTAAGAGACTCTCTTCTTGTTGTTAACAGAGCTTTCAAGTGTATTTGTTTCTTTGAAATTTAATATTCTCAACGCAATTGTAATTAATAACTTAACAAACATAATAAATATAAATAATACAAATCAAATTGGACGACAAAAAAAATATTTAAAAAAAGTGATACTAGTAAAATTTTTATAGACTTGCTGGTTTATATTTCTACAATTAAGCATAAGCACATATTTTAAAGTTAGTGCGTATTTTTATGAAGAAATTAAATTAAAAAAGTTAAGATAATCGTAAATCGATACGAAAATGTTACCTTTTAGCTTAGCTTTAGAAATGACAATTGAATGAAATGAAGTAATTGAAAAGGATTTGAATTAAGAAACGCAGTGAAATTATCAAACAATCAACCAATCATCAGATACAAAAATGTAACTTTGTGCATTTTTACAAGATTCGTTTTTTTTTCTTCTATTTTAATGAACAAATAATTCTTTTTCGCTTAAACATTATGTAAATATACGCATGAAATAGCATATCAAAGCCATTAAATTTATTTTCTATAATTGAGTGACGTGAAAAAAAATATGAGACCAAATTTTTACAATAAACTGTAAAACAAATATAGGACTTTCTATGAATATTAACCATTAAAATAGAAACACACACACATATACAATTATACACGAAGGCCACTTTAAACAAACAACTCTAACCTAACAAAGCAAATAACAATTTTCGTTTGAAATTAAACATTTTTTATTTAAATTAAACCAAACACCAGAATAAAAGTTCTGCTTTCCGTTGGTTAAAAACTTATTTCATTAAAATTAAAGTAAAAGAAGAAAAGAAACCATTGTTAAATAAACCACAAGTGGCAAATGTACACACTTTTTTTTTATTTTGCAGCATTTTCTGGGAATAAATAAATGAAATAAAGAAATGAAAAAAATCAAATCGCCGAAAGACAAATTGTAGCATAGTAGCTTATAAGTAAATAGTTTACAAATAAAATCAATTAAAAAGTTAGCAAATTGTTTATTTATTGTTCAAAACGGTTTCTTTGCATATTGTATTACAGCATATTCACCTGTAAGCATCCAATCAATGCCTAAATATTGCACAGTCAGATCAGCGGCACAATTGATAGGCAGACCGCAGGCCAAATCCGCTTTAATGGTGCGCAAAGCACAAACATTCGTAGGACGAAAAGCTGTCAAAGCGCAATATATGCATAAATTTTATAAAGTTTTAAAAGAAAAACATATAAATATTTACTTTTAATGCAATTTTCAAACGGTTCTTTGGTAGCCCAATTATAATCGCCAATCAACTTTCGATAATTTAAATCGCCTTTAATAATGAGTAATCTTGCTTCGGCAAGCTTTACATAAAGACATGGTGAAATATCGCGCATTTTGTAGTATTCATACGGACAGGTCCAAAAGTAATGCGCTGCTTCCAATACCAATTTTCCCTCATCCATGTATTTTGTTAGTTTTTTACCTAAGCGTTTTAGTGATGGGGACTTGGCCTGCCTTAAAAAGCGCAAAGTATGATGGTAGTCGTTGTGCGTGGCGTCCGAGACATACCAAGGCATTGCTTTGACATGGAAACGTACTTTAACGGCAAGATGCTTGTCGATAATGTACTCGGCCATAATCAAATCGGCAAATAGCTCAAAACCGGAATTATCACAAATTATATCGACAATGATTGGTCGACTGGTATCAGCCTGACTGAGGCACTGCCAGACCGCTTCGCCATCATTTACTAACACAAAAGGATCGTAAACTGCGATGTTTTCATATATATCGGCGCGGTGTTGTTGTTTGGTTATCGATAAGTCGCAACGATTAGCCCAAAGTTGCAGTTTAAGTAGCCTAACAAAGATATTTTCGTTGCATGGCAGTCTTCGTGTGGATTTGACGACCGCTTCCATTGTACACTTTATGTTAAATAATGCTAATTTTTTCTCCGTTTCAAAGCAATCGTATGTTTTTAGGGTTTTAGTACGTTGAAAGAAGTAAGCAATGCGCCTATAAAAGTAATTCTCAGCATAGAGCCAACAGGCTGAATACCAATTACACTTATTTTCCGGCAAACCATTTAGGAATGTGTTCCAACGTTTTGTGTCCGTTTCTATCTCAAATATTATTGATAAACATTGCTTATATTAATAATAATTGAGTCATTTTACCATCGCCATAGAATATCTCGAATTCCTTGTTTTTTTGCATGACATCTTCCAAGCGCTCCAACGCAGAGATAACTCGTTTACTATCCCATTTGGCATCTGGCCCATAACAGCAAACTAACTCGTTGATCCTAATTTTCAAATTGTAAATAATTTCCTCTATGATTTGGCTCAAACGCACACGAAATGTTTGATAAGCGAAACTTCTGTAAATTGCATTGTAGGAAATTAAAAAAAAAAAGTTATCGCGATATTCGACTACCTTTTGTAAACTGCCGAAAGTTCTGCATTTATTGGCGGCTGGTTGTCAATTATGCCATGCAGCTTGTCAAAAGAATTAAAGCCGCCATACATTGTACTAACGGCAGCTGGCTGCCGATTTGCTACAATTAATTTATTCCGAACATTTTAATAAACAATTTCAAACAACATTTTTTTAAAAATAACTCTAATTTATTTTATTTGAAAGCAACGCCAGTGTAGTGTAATGTTGGTAGTTTTTGTGTGAATTTTAGGACTAGTACAACACTTAACCGTAATCCAATGCAGCATGTTTTGCTGAATTGGTGTTTACTTAAGGCAAGCCATCGTTAAAATTTAAATTGTTATTTTGTAACAGTAATATTAAAAACTTTTTAAGTCAATCGAAAAACTTTCACTACATAACGTTACAAAATCCAAGTTCTTACTTGTACAAAGCTATGATTGATTGATAATTGAAAAAAAAAAAATACATTTTAAATGCGCTTTGCAATTGCTTGACTTGTAATTCATAACAAAGAGTGCATAACTTCAACAATGCGAATTTGCTTAACAATTAAACTAGTTAGATAAGCTTCAAATAAATATTAATTTTTGTTTGAAGTACAGTGACTAAATATTGTACGATTTGGAACCCATTGAACTATTTTTGAGCATATTGTATAATACCGTATTCTCCAGTAAGCATCCATTCGGGGTTTTTCTTAAAGAGATCTTCGGCCACGCCAGCCTCTAGGCCACATATTAATGCAGCCTTAACCGTACGCAGCGTACAAAGATTCGTCGGTTGAAAACCTATAATAAGAAAAAATCAGTTCAAGTCTGAATTACAGTTATTTGATGGAATTACCTCTAAGGCAAGTAGTGAACGTCTCCGTGAAATCCCAAGCAAAATCGCCAAGTAGTTTTCGATAGTTTAAGTCGCCCTTAAATATAACTAGTTTCGATTCAGCAAGTTTTGCATACAAATCGGGTTTGATTTCTTTCATTCGATAAAATTCGTATGGACTTGTCCAAAAGTGCTCCAATGGCATCAATTCAAATTTGCCAGTTTCAACGAACTCCGTCAATTTATTGCCCAACTCTGATAGTACCGGCAAACTATGTTCACGTAAAAACTGAAGCGTCCAATGAAAGTCATGTACCATGACATCCGATATAAACCATGGTATAGCCTTCACATGGAAACGCACTTTTTGAGCCAAGCCCTTATCGATAATATACTCGGCAAGTATAAGATCCGTGTATAATTCATAGCCTGCATTATCGCAAACAATATCTACTGTAGTCGAATCGACACTTTGACTGGCAATGGCCTGCCAAATCGTTGCCGTAGAGTCGATTAACAGTTGGTCGTTCAGAGCTGCGACTTGTTCAAATGCATTGCACGTTGGCTTTACTTGTTTGCCGGAGGTGATCGACAGATCGCAACGATTACCCCAAAGATTCACCTTCAATAACTGCTGAAACGTCTCAGCATTACGTTCTGTGTTGCGTGTTGCTATAGCTACAGCTTCCATAGCCTCTTTGCTGACTTTGGCTGCAGTTTGTTTTTGCTGACTAAAATAGTCATAGTCGGCCAGACTGCTAGTCGACTTAAAAATTGTTGATATCTTGCGATACATATGACACTCTGCGTAGAGCCAACATGCTTTAAAATAGGATTTCTTATCATGTGGCAGTTTTTCAATAAAGTCGTTCCATAACTTCGTATCCGATTCTAAAAATATGGCATATTAATAGAAACAATTCGTTATTTTAATAAACGACTACAAACCACTGCCATTAAAAGCGTCCAATGTGCCATTATTCAAAATAGCTTCTCTCAATTTGGTTACCTCACTCACGCTCGTTTCAATGTCTGCAATTGCAGCCTGCAAAAAACAATTACACTTATTACTCTTCTTCCCCTGCACAACAGATGGCGCACTTACCGTGCCATACGTTGAAATAAGCTCATCTTTGCCCTTGACCAAACCGTCAATAATGGTGGCTAATGTTAAGGGCAAACGTACACGAAAGGTGTGATAGGCGAAACTCCTAAAATCACATTAAATATTTTGTAAGCATATAACACAGTTTCAAATCAAATAGTTGATAGTCGTACTTCTTGTAAACTGCTGCCAAATCCGTGTTTGGCGGCGTATCGCTATCAATTATACCATTTTTAACATCAAATTCCACATCCGCCGCCAAGGTCATATCGGTAAATGATTTTGATTGCAAAAGTATAAAGTTAATCAATATTTAAACTGAATTTTTAAAACTTCTCACTTCACGGTTACTATTACTGTTAGCAAACTCTAACTTTCAAAAAATGTCTTTATGAAAACTGTTTTTTTGCTTGTGCAATGCGACAAATGTGTTGAAAATCTTCGTGACGACGACTATGTCGAAAAGACCGATAACGATTTAATCGTTAAATACTGGCGCGCAATTTAAAGATAACAAACGTAAATTTTTATTGTTTGCTCAAGATATAATTTGAATAAACTTTGCATTGAAAAAATGCACTCAACAGGTTTTATTATGACAGAAAACAAAAATTATATCGTGTTGGCACGTGGTCTTGATTCTTTTGGTGTATGAACATTGCAAAACAAACACAAATCTAAAAATAGTTTCATAAAAAAAGATTGTGGAACCTCATTAAAAAATTTCCGTCACACACAAGAGAAGTGGATGAGTGCGTTTCAAGCAAATGCCAAGGCAATATTTAGAAAATATTTCAATCATAGTTTTTTTGATTGTTATATTATGGAGTATATTTTATAATACATTCGAAAATATTGTCAAATAAGATTTTTTGGAAAACTTTACTAATAACCGAACTCATTTCTAGCATCGACAAACTGTATGATGCCATAATTGCCTGCAGTCATCCATTGTGGGTCCTTACGCGACAGATCATCGCTCACACCCTCTGGCAGACCGCAAATAACTTCAGCTCTCATTGTGCGTATTGTGCAGAAATTTGTAGGAAGAAACCCTGAAAAAATAACATAGTTAAATGTTTATTTAATACGTATTGCAAGAATTTACCTCTTAAGCATGTTTTGAAATCCTGCGTTGTATCCCAACAAACATCTCCCAACAGTTTGCGGTAATTTAGATCGCCTTTGAATATAATTAACTTGGATTTTGTTAGCATATCATAAAGCTCTGATGCCATTTCTCGCATGCTATATATCAAATTTTGAAATATGTGATTAAGTAGGAATTTGCCAGCCAACTTGGCTACTTACTTATAAAAAGCATGTGGTCCTGTCCAGAAATGCGAGATCGGTGCCAATTCAAATTTACCCTCTTCCAAAAACTGTGTAAACTTCTTGCCAATCAAACTGATAATATAATCTGAATGATCACACAAATATTGCAGTGTCCAGTGAAAGTCTCGTGATGTTATATCTGATACAAACCAAGGATGGGCTTTGACATGAAAACGCACCTTAGTTGCCAGACCTTTTTCGATTATATACTCAGCGAGTATAAAATCAGTAAATAACTCATAACCGGCATTATCGCATATGATGTCGATATGTTGCATTTTAGCTGTATTTGTTGCCGTGAGACAACGCCAAATATCTAACGTATTGTTTACAAGTATGAAATTGTCCATTGAGCCAACATCGTCCAGTAACTTCTCATTATCAATTGGTTCGGAATCACAGTTAACAGACACATCGTTGCGATTACTCCACAAGTCGAGCTAACAGTACATTATACAGTGAATTATATGTGGAAGTAAGCACTTAAAGGATTATAGTATACCTTTAACAGTTCTTCAAAGACTTCGGATTTCTTATCTGTACGCCGTGTGTATTGTGTTAAAGCCAAAATATCGTTGACACAACCTGTTACTGCTTCCTGTTTTAACTTTATAAAATAATCGAATTCACGCATATATATGCTATTCTCGATAAAAGAGTATAATTTTCGGTACATGTAGCATTCAGCATGCAACCAACAGGCCCTGTAAAAGGTACGATGTTCCTCTGGTAAAAGTGAGATGAAGACGTTCCATTGTTCACTGTCGGGTTCTAAAAGATCGTATGTTCAATAAGCTGATAAAAATAAACATTTAAGAAACTAATATTTACCGTTGCCATTGAACAGCTGAAAAGGTTTGTCTGTTTGAAGTTCATATTTTAAACGTGATATCAAACCAATGATCATTTTAAGTTCATCACGAGAATTCTGCAAATAAATCCTTAAACAGCGCTACAATATTGATTATGATCTGCAATACAAACCTCACCGTATTCGGCAACAAGTTGACTCTTTTCTCTGGTTAGTGTGTCAATAACGTTGGTCAGCACGACTGGAAGGCGACTGCGTAAGGTGAAGTATGCGTAGCTGCGCTTATAGTGGCCTGACATGAATGCATTTCGTGGTGTTGATTCATCAATGATGTTATACTTTGAATCAAAGTCATTTTTTAATGCCATTATCACTCCGTTTTGTCGCTTTCAAAGGATGACTTGAACTTAGAATAATAATATATGCCACACCACACACCGAGCCACCCTACGCAGTCGTAATTCAGCTTAGTTGATCTGTGTGATGCTGGAGATAAGCTAAATTTTGTTAATCTACCAAAAATAATGCATGCTAATTTTGAAAAACTATCAAAACAAAAATAGAGAATGAGAATTGTTTGTTGACAGGTGATTTATGTTATGTGTTGAAAAGTGCTCAGTGCTTACCGATAAATGTGACCGTGCTATCATTAGAATGTTTTTATTCCAAGTTGCCAGCACTCAGCTGATTTAATTAGGTGCTGCACAATTTTCATCCACCTTTTTTACTACAAACATTGTTTTTTCTTCGGATAGAGTAACAGCACTGTGCATGACCATGCCCCGCGTTTGCTTAATGTTCGAAAAGAGTTGTCGAGTCAGTATAAAACGACGCCAAAAATTAGTACTTTTTGACAGAGAGCAATCATCAGCTGGTTTTATAAAAGTGGGCCTGAGGCGGAAGCAAAATTAGTTAAGAAAATATAATGCAAACGATACGATAGAATAAAGACCGAGCGCAGTGAACGCGAACAACGAAAACGAAACGAGAAGTGTGAATTATTGAAAGTGACGAAAAGCAACAACAAGAATAAATAAAACCAGTGCGCGCGGGCGGGGGCAATTCGTCTGACTCAACGACCAAACATAAAGCGATATAAAGAAAAATATATTCACTTCTTCATTAGAAATAGTTTGCGGTCAACTGCAGCGGCGCGCCTTTAATTTTTTCTAACATACAAAACACATAAAAACTTAGCACAAATGCTTAACTAACTTACTAAATCGGTGCAACAAATCAAACGGTACACCACAGCATACTTCTTAGCTCCCACCACCACCACCAACAACAATTACATTGCAAATACAACAACACGAACGGTCGACCGCCACGGCTTGTACACAGCAACAACAAAAAACAAACATGTCACATTTACCAACGCCACTGTATGGCTTCGCTGCGTTTTTAATGCTCTTCTGGTGTGGCACTTGGTGTGTTCATCTGATAGCGATATGCTATGGCAAATATAAATTGCATAAAAAATCATGTAAACTGCCAAACGAATCATCGCCACTGCCGGGCGTATCCATACTTAAGCCACTGATGGGCGTTGATCCAAATTTACAGCATAATCTTGAAACGTTCTTCACAATGGATTATCCATTGTTTGAATTGCTCTTTTGTGTTGAAGACAAAGACGATCCCGCGATAAAACTCGTACAACTGTTGCTCGAAAAATATCCACAAGTGGATGCGGAACTCTTTGTTGGCGGATCAAATGTCGGCGTAAATCCAAAAATCAATAACATAAATCCCGGCTATGAGGCAGCGAAATATGATTTCATTATGATATCAGACAGTGGCATTAAAATGAAAAATGACACTCTACTCGATATGGTGCAAAATATGTCAGAGAAACATGCGCTCATTCACCAAATGCCTTTTACATGCGATCGTGATGGTTTCGCCGCCACCTTTGAGAAAGTCTTCTTTGGCACAGTACAGTCGCGTATATATTTATCGGCAGATGTACTTGGCATTAATTGTCACACGGGCATGTCATGTCTGCTACGTAAACCCGTTATCGATAAATTGGGCGGCATCAAAGCATTCGGCTGTTATTTGGCTGAGGATTTTTTCATTGCAAAAAAGGTAACGGAACTCGGCTGGAAGATGCGTATCTCGAATCAGCCGGCATTACAGAACAGTGGCATCTGTGATATAAGCAGTTTTCAGGCGCGTCTCATACGTTGGGCAAAGTTACGCGTTGCCATGGTGCCGACAACAATACTACTCGAACCGTTATCCGAGTGCATGATACTCGGCGCGATAGCAGCGTGGTCTGCATCGTTACTCTTTAAATGGGATCCACTTGTCTTCTATCTGGTACATGTGCTTACCTGGTTTATGTCCGATTGGTTATTGCTCTCCATTGTGCAGCACGGTTCACTGCCCTTTCATAAAGTTGAATTTGTCATCGGTTGGTTATTTCGCGAACTCACCGGTCCGTATTTGTTTCTACATGCGCTCTGGAATCCAGCGATTCGTTGGCGTGCGCGTACATATAAATTACAATGGGGTGGCATTGCCTATGAATATGAATTGCCAACGAGTGGGAGCGATATCAGCTCGGCAGAGATAGCAACATTAACACCGACAACAACATCGGTAACAACAACAACAGCAGCAACAACAACAACAATGACAGCAGCAGCGGCGTCGAGTCTGAGTACAAAGCGTTTGCTCGCTGCTTCGTAGCATTCAACGCTTGGCGTGCGCATTGTCTGTTTTGTTAAGCACTTTTTTTGTTAATTCTTATTTAATTAATTTAAGTTTTTGAACGCAGAATGGTCTAATCTTAAGTATTATTAGCTAACTAGATATAATGCCCACATCCTTTAAATATATCTGCATTACATTACATGCAATTCGTAATATTATCTGCTATAAAAATCAGTAATGCGGTAGCTATTAGGCAATATAAAAACAGACTTATTTACGTACATAATACAGTTCTAGGCGTTGTTGCCAATTTAACTCTTCAGATAAGAACGTTTCTAATAATTACACTTATGTTACATACGGTCCCACACATCTATTAGCAGTTAAAGTATCGTCAATGGTTTAAGACGTGAAATTCCTTATTCTATCAAAATCTCCATAACAAAGTACTATACAACATAAAGTTCACTTATTGTTAATTTGTAAGCAACAAATAAGTCCAAAATTTTACCACTTAAAATGTTGTACGTAAGCAAAACGTCAAATTTGTGTATTCCATACACAAAATGTCTGCAATATTGATTGTAATTAATTAACTAACTGATTAACTAAGTATATATACAAAAAAAAAAAGATTGTATGCCAAAAAAGATTAGAACTTTCAAAGTACTGTAAAACAATGTAATCTAATAAGACATTTTGAAGTGAAGTCTTAGGTGCACTCAAAACAACAAATGAAATAAAAATAAGTAAAAGTAATTAATTAGTTAGTTAGTATAATAAGAAGACTCTTTATACATACTTAGAATATGATGCTCTTTTGTTTTGCTTCTAGTAAATTATTTTTTGAATTATTGTTGTATATAAAAAACGGAGCTGCTTTGTATTTAATCGAATAACTCAATATTATAGATACATATATTTATTTTGCTTACTTTTTTTTATTATTATTTTCGTTGATATTTTGAAAATTAAAAATAAAATAAATTTATTTTTTTTTGCATATAATTTGTTATATTTTTTAATATGCTTTTTTTTTTTTGTTTTGGTAATTTAAATTACATATTTCATTCCTAAAAAAAGATCAATTGTTATTATAATTAGCATAAAAAAGCTTAAATATTTGATTGAATGTCTTAGTTGATTTGCAATTCTCAATATTCTTTTTTGTTTTTTTATGGTAGTTGTTGAGTCATGAGCAATAAACATTCTGTATGCTTTGATTTAAAACCGTTCGTTGTCGTTTGAATGGAATGAATGTTTTTTAAACTAGACGCAATAACAAGAACAACAATCATAAAGTGATTACTTTATGATTTGTAGGTTTCCCCCACAATCATGACGTGCGCTGGACGCATAAAGTTTTAATTGTTTGAAACTCTTTGACGATAAGTTTAATGTTTACTTTTTTTTTATCTAAAATTAAACTTATGTGTGCTTAAGCGACCATTGCGTGCATATGTACTTTTGGAACTAATAAGGTCGTCGCGCAGATTGAGAGCTTTGCGGCTTGGGCGCGTACTTACCGAATCTACTGTCAGCATGCGCTCTCAGTTGGCGTATGTTCTAACTGTAATGCTTATAATGTTTGTGACGCATGAAAATAAAATTTAAATTTTTAATTTTTAACCAGCTTCGGGTCAAGAACTTGGTTTTTAATTTTTGAAAATTTATATGCGTATGTGTGTGTGTGTGTTATTTACGTAATTTAATTATCTTTAAAAACAATTAACAAACACGCATGCCAAACAATACGAGTATGCAAAGTAATCTAAATATAGTTAAATAAGTGAAGTGAAAGTATTATTAATATCGAAAAGTATTGAATTCGAGAAATATGGGGAACAATTTGAAACCAGCAGCCTGACTTTAAAATAAACTCTCTTTACTATTTTGCGTCTTGTCCAATAGAAAATGAATAAATAGAATTGATTAAAATTAGAACTTGAACCAAATTAGTTTAATATTTTTGTTTATTTTCTTTAAAGTAAACAATAACAAAGTATTAGCTTAGCACACATGTGTATACATACATACATATTAAGGAACGTACCCAAACTACGTGAACCATTTTTAATGCCTTAAAGACCACATTTGTATTAGACAAGATACCAAATTTTCCTAAGCGTAGTATTTTAAAGAATTCCCTAAATTGGTCACGTAATTTGGGTACGACCCCTAAGATGTCACAGACTCAATATCGAAGCGGCTACGTTGGCAGTGACACGTTTGCCGTAAGAAAAAAGAGATTTCAATGAAATGTGGCATATGAGTGAAGTTGCTTGATTAACACGTAAGTCTTCCTCTGTATGAGTATTAGACACCAACAAAGCATCCAAAGTTTCCAATATTACGTAGTCATTTAAATTCAATGACCACACTGAATAATAAACTGGCATATGTGTTGTGTAGTAACTTGTAACATAAAACTAACTAATATTAGAAACTGTAAAATGAATCCAAGATTGGTGAAACTATAGAGTAAAAGTACCTGGGCTTAATAAGATCAAATAAGAAGAAGAAAAAAGTACTCTTACACACTGACCTATGAACATATTTTGTATTACATTCACACCTCTAAAACTAATACAACAAACTAAGCAAATAATAAGCATAAATATTATCGAAATCAAAATCGGTGGGCGTGTGTGCTTTTGCGCTTGTGCCCATTTGACGTGTGCAAACCGCACAGATTTTGACGCGTATTCAAAGCAAACACAATAAAACATATATTAGGCGTGTCAAGTGCAAAAAATGTTTTACAAAGGTTATTGTTTAATTTAAAGCTAATCGTTTATATTTATTGCTCCATTATCAGTAATGTGGCACGAGTAAGACATTCCTCCGGCTTATGTGTTTGGGTGCGATGAGTCAGTTTTTTTCCACATGACGCCCGGCAAATGTACTTAATATTGTTCGTTCAATAAAAAAACTTTGCTTTCGTTTTTTTTATCAAGTCATAAATGTGCTTATCAAAAAATAAACAAAAAAAAAGACAACAAAAATTTGACAAGGTGAAGTAAATGAATATAAGCAAAGATTAGCATATCAGTTGGAAAGGCAACGGTGAACTCATTTTCACTGAGTGCTTTAGCAAAAAATTTAAATAATAATAACAATAATTAAAATATTTTTGAAAATTATATACAAGCAAAATAAATAAAAATTAAATAATAAATAAAATGAAGCCATGTGTTCAGCATTTGTTAATTATTTTGCTCAGCGTTTTTGTTGTTGACTTTATTTAAATATTATTACATAAAAAAATAATCTAAAATTTACCTACAAAAATTGACTACAAAATAATTAGTACTTAGCAATAAAATACATACAAAAGTTGTATAAAATATTTTGTAAATTATTTATAAACATTAAATAAATGAAATTGAAAATGAAGTATTTCCGATTCATTATCGTTTTGATAAGAAGCAGCTTACAGATTATGCGTTTTGACCATAAAGTTATATGCTTCAATGGCTTTAGTTGGTGATAACAATATCCGTATTTGTATATAAATGAAATTGAAGACCTAATCATTTAATGCCAAGAATCGTATTCTGCTTTCATTTGTTTAAATATTTAAATATGAATTGTGCACTTTGTACGACAATGTTGTGTGATTGTATGTGTTATCTTTCTCTCAAACAGTCTCGCCATGCACTTACATATTTCTTATATGACGAAAACAATGAGTCATTGACGGTTGTTTACTACGTCGGAGCGCTACAAATATGAGAGCATAATGTCATAAAACGGAGATTAATACAGATGTGTAAAAATAAACATAAAGTCTCGCATTTTTACAGCGTAACGACATGACGGAGTGGGTGTCACGTATGCTTCTTGATCATTGATAATAAAATAAATTGGTATATATTGGCGTAGCATAGATTTACTAGTGCATGATGGAATCTTATCGCGAACATTGAACTTCTTATCGGGTTGATGGTTACTAAGGCATGTAGAAAAATATTATATCATAGGCATTGGAAGTTTAAAAAACATTTTGGCACAATTGATTAAAAATGTATATGCCTTGTCTTAAATTTTTATTGCTTCAATATTGCTCCTAAACTTTGTTAAAGGAATTGTTCATCGATAAGAAGCAAATAAAGTGGTACTCAAAATGATTAGTCAAAAATTTTTCTTAGAAAACTTATATCAGCCCATATAAGTATGCAACAATATATTCAAAAAGAATAACAATAACAATTAAAATTTAATTAACGCTAAATGTTTGTAAAACAGCCGCGACAATTGTCGGCACCTCAGCCATTGCACCATTGCCAGTATCGCCACACATAAGTGTCTTTGATATGCATGGTATCTCTTTGTAGCCCCATGAGCAAAGTTTGTCAATTTGCTCACGTGTAATGGGATGATCGTACATGCGTGTGTTCATGGCGGGGCAAAAAAGTAACGGCTTCTCCAAATCCCAGGCGCGTGCAGTGCACAATACTAGGTTATCGCAGATGCCCTATTAATGCAAAAATTTAAACAATTAAAATTAAATTGCATTCACTTAAATTATTCTCCGTACCGTAGCTAATTTAGCCAAAGTGTTAGCGCTCAATGGCGCAATAACAAAAATGTCAGCCCATTTTCCCAAATCTATATGTAACACTGGATCACCACGTTTATTCCATGCGATCCACTCATCTCGATTATCTAATATGCGCACATCTTCTGGAATTTGTGTCAGTTCGAAAAAATGCTTTGCATGATCGGTAATAATAATTTTGATCTGAAAAAAAAAATCTATTAGTAAAAAACAAACAAAAATACTCGCAATTACTTCAAATTCGTAAGGCATTTCGGAGGAGCGCAGCTGTTCCACGAGCAGCGGTAGCTTAATTGTGGCGACACTGCCTGTTGCAGCAATGATGATATTCTTTTTGGCTTTCATTTCTAATACACTTAAATTAAAAAATTATAGCTAATACTTCAACTAGTTGTCCGTCTTCTCTCCCGGCGTTTGATGTTGCTTTTCTTCAAAACCCAGCTTCTTCCAGTTAGTTTTTTCCATCAAATTGTTGTCCATGCGACACCCCAAGTACTCTTTAGCCTCTTGTCGACACTTCGTGTTGTCGTTGTTGTTGCCTTGCAAGCAGTGCATGTATAGAAGATAATATTTCTTGCAAAGACTTTCGTGATCCAGGGGAAAACTGCCCTTTTCGGGCGGCGTCGGCACGAATTTCTTCTGACTGTAGATCTGAGACGTCATTTATAATTCAAATAAGAAATTGCGAAATTTCACGAAAAGTGGAAAAAGAAAACAAAAAATAAGAGATGCCAGACTGCCAAGTTATAAAAAGAACTAAAATATACAAGCATTGAAAAAATGGACCAAAAACTGGTCCACAATTGGTTGGTACAATTCCAGAATCGAACAAGAGAAGCCGGCAGAATGCTTGTCCGTCTATCATTTATTTATTTTTTAATTATATTGTTGTGCAAGGTCTGCATTGGACATGACATAGATTTAAATGGTTACATTGCCTACTGTCCCTGTATGGGTAAGTTAAACGGCTTTATTCGGTGTTTTGTTGACTTTAACAAACGTATTCGCCAGGACGATTTGGCAATCAAGCGGATCACTTTCTCGGTGTCTTGGGCTTTGCAAGGGCGTTAAATCGCACGCTTATTCTACCGCCATGGGTTGAATATCGCAAAGGACAAATGCGCTCGGTACAAGTTCCATTCGACGCTTATTTTCAAGTAACGCCGCTCGAGAGCTATCACCGAGTTATACTAATGGCAGATTTCATGGCACATATAGCGCCGGAGTTGTGGCCACCAGAGCAGCGCATCTCATTTTGTTACTATGAACGCAAAACACTGCAACAGGATAAAAATGAATCGACCGAGCCAAGTTGTCATGCAAAGGATGGCAATCCTTTTGGCTCCTTCTGGGACACATACAACATCGATTTTGCTGGATCAGAATTCTACGGACCATTGCATTTTGCCGTGCACGACAACAACGTTGTAGCCGAGTGGCAAAACAAATACTCCCCACAAGAATTTCCTGTTTTGGCTTTTACAGGCGCACCGGCTAGTTTTCCGGTAGCAAATGAATACAGAGAGCTACACAAGTACTTAAAGTGGAATGATAAATATTTGGATGCTGCACGTGATTACATACGTAATAAATTGCCCAAAGGCGCATTTATTGGTATACATTTGCGTAATGGCATCGATTGGGTGCGCGCCTGTGAACATGTACGCGACAGCACACAGCTTTTTGCCTCACCACAGTGTTTGGGCTATCGGAATGAACGTGGCAATATTTATCCAGAGTTGTGTATGCAGACAAAAGAGTCGATTGTGCGTCAGTTAAAGCGTACGATTAAAAACGTTAAGCAAACCCAGCCAAAGAATGAAGTACGTTCGGTTTTCATTGCATCGGATGCAAATCACCTGATTGGCGAACTAAATACGGCGTTGGGACGCATGAACATAACAGCGCATAAGTTGCCCAACGATGATCCACATTTGGACCTAGCAATTTTGGGTCAATCAAATCATTTCATTGGTAATTGCATTTCATCTTATAGCGCTTTCGTAAAGCGGGAACGCGATGCAAATGGTTTTCCATCGTGTTTTTGGGCTTTCCCCAAAGAAAAAGATCGACTGCACACAAAAGTTCATGAAGAACTTTAAGAAAGTTTATTTCTTTTTTGAATTCCTTTGCAATTCCATGTAGTAGCACGAATAATCTCTGCCAGTTTAAGTATATATGTAGTCAAGCTAGTCTTCAAGCTGAATACTCAAAAGTCGAATAAATTTAAATACAAAACAAACTTTAATCTTGGTGCGTTTTGTTTTTTACTTACAATTTTATTTTGCCATTGTTGCCGGTGGCCAGTACAAAAACGTTTCATGATTTGACTTTGATTTCAAGTGTGACAATAAAAAAATTGTTTATAAACGAATTATACTAAAAACGCTCTTTGTAGATCGTTACCAAATAACTTTTGTTTCGTGGTTATGTATTACTGTGGTTCAACTTATCGACTGCCTACTATGTTATATATATTTAGTGTACCAATTTTTGACTGCGCGCCAGATCGACCTGCGCTGCGGAAACACTCGACAAACCCTCACGCACGGAACTGAGATTATCCTTCCATGCCTGCAACAAATCGCGCAGTTGCTCCCATTGCGGTGCGCCGAATGTGCGATGCATTGTGGACGATATGTGCACTTTTCGGTTGGCTTGATCAAGCCGTGCACGCACCAACTTTGTTTTTAGCACTTCAATAACGAAAGGTTCAACTTCATCTTCAGCGATTTGTAATTCTTTTGTCAGCGTATCGAAAGTCATCTCGGGATTACTTTCGGCCAATTGCATGAATGTTAACAAACGCATTTTCTTAAGATTTTGCTCATGATTAAGACCCTGTGAGTTAACGAACTCTCTGTGATCCTCATAGAACTGAATGTACGTTGGCAACTTGTCCGAAACGAAAATTGAAAGTAAATCATGAATAAGATCACCTTCCAAGAAGCGTACAGGTTTGAGCGACAGCAATGGATCCAGTAGGAATGTATTGGGATCGGCGAGCGCTGTCACAATGCATTTCATAGCATCTTCCCGAGCAACGCAAGCGTTATCGGCATTATATGTGCCGAGAAGTTCAATCATGACTTTCGAAGAAAGCTCCAAATTTGTATCCTTCGTGACGTCGTGCAAGAGACGGTACAACTTTTGCATTTGTTCGCTGGATGGTGGACAATTGGCGAACTGCGACTTCAACTGGTCTACGCCAGTAAAAACTTCTAGCACTTGTTCACATTGTTTGGCCACTTGCACCAAATGGTAGTAGACATGGTAACGCAATGGCGATGTAGTATCCAAATTGTTAAACAACCGCCACAGGGACTGCAGACACACCTTGGCGAGTGGCTGTGTGGGTGCTTTGGTCATTTTTTCGCAATAAGCCAACACAATATTCTCACCACGATCAAGCGGAATCTAAAATCGTTTTATTAATTTCAATATTTCATTTTTTAATTCGTCAGTCCATAATACTCACTGTGATCATGATAGAAACAATGCTATTGAGTATGCCATCAATCTGGCTCGGCTCGCCGTCTTTGAAGCAAGCATCGGAGACGCCGATTATTTTATGAAGATCATCTTCAACGCCTTTGTTTGACTTTTCTGACGAGATTTCAGCTCCCAAATTCTTAAAATACTTTCGCAGTTCTTGAACCTACAAACAATAAACGAAATTAATATCAATAATGCATTTGTTGCCACACCAACATAACCTCAAACTCGGCTGACGAATTTCATTGAATTTGTGTTTACGGTTAAGGAAGGGCAAACGAAACTGTTGTTGAATTGCTAGCTCACCTGCTCGTCCAAAGATAAATCAATAAATACCGGATGCGAATTCATAGTTTATTAATTTTCAATATACTCCTTGCAAAAATTCAAGCACACGTCCGCTGTTTTTGGCAGAGCAAAAGGGGCTAGATATGAGTAAATCTTTACGTTAGTGTAGATTTTTGGCTTAAAATTCGTATCGCTCAGCTCTAAAAGTAGTGCTTGTACAAGCATTGCCCCATAGGGCTGTCAAGCTTAGGGAATGTTTGGTGGTAATTTGAAAATTATATTTTTATTAATAAACATGAGCCAGCTAAATATTCTTGCACAACTTCGAAAAGACAAATTAAGTTCAAGTGGCTGAACTTGAGCGAAAACGAGAAATGTTTTACTTTTCCAGTGCTGGGTAATGGTACTGTTGGTCAAAACAGTGGCTTGCGCTTCGTTTTTGTTTGTTTTCGTAAATTGAACCAACATGATGGACGACGATCCGGATGATTCGTTTGATGCAGTGCTTGCATCAATGGAAATGCCGGCGCCTTCTAAAATAGCAAAAGTGCAACAGCCCTCAAAACCAATCCCCTCAGCGCCAGTCTCCACGACTGTAGCTCCAACGACCGCTACCAAGTCTACGGCCACCAATCCCCATTGCATTTTAGTGCACACAAAACAAAGAGGAAATCCTATTTTACAGTCTATACTCAATGCACCGCTGGAGTTCCGTGATGACATTGTGCCGGATTATGTCGTAGGAAGAACAACATGTGTTTTATTCCTTTCACTGAAGTATCACAATCTTAATCCTGACTATATTTGCCAGCGGCTCAAAACATTGGGCAAAATGTACGAATTGCGAGTGTTACTTGTTCAAGTTGATACACCGGAACCACATAATGCGCTTAAAAGCTTAACACGGATTGCACTTTTAGCCGATCTAACAATGATGTTGGCTTGGAACCCAGAGGAAGCAGGAAAAATAATTGAGACTTACAAGCAGTTTGAGAAACGACCGCCAGATTTAATAATGGAACGCATAGATTCAAATCCGCATCAAAAGCTAGTTGCAGCATTGACTAATATTAAGCCGGTAAATAAGACCGATGCTGTCACTTTACTACAAAACTTTGGTAACTTGGAGAATTTAATCAATGCTAGTGAAGATCGGCTGTCACAAATCATTGGTCTCGGGCCACGTAAGGCAAAGAAGTTATATAAAACATTGCACGAGCCTTTTCTTAGTAAATAAATAGATTGATATAATAAATATTTTTGTTTTTTTTTTATTTATTACAAAAATACATAATAGAAAAACATTTTCACTTAGTCAAATCGATTTACTCGACAAATTTCCATATCTTAATTGTGCCATCATCGCTGCAAGAGAGCAATTGACCTCCTACAGCTGGATTCCACTCGACTGCATTGACATCTTGTTCATGAGCATGAACATCGGAAGTGATCAACGAGAAGGTTGGCTCATGTGTCTTTGAGTCGCTGTCCTCTTTGAATATCCTTACTACATCATCACCACAAGCTGTGGCAATTAGGCCAGTCAACTTGCACCAGGAGACATCGTAAATAGCACGTGAGTGCTCGCCTGACAATGTACAAACACATTTCCAAACGGTTGTATTATCCGGAGTTGCAACGTTTTGATCGTTGCCCGGATCATAAGCACGCCAGATCTTTAATGTTTTGTCGTCACTGCAAGATACTAAGCGATCACCATTGGCATCAAAATCAATGCTCCAAACGGTGCTGTCGTGTGAAGTTAATGTCGCCGTGCAATCCCAATCACTATCCAAAGCGTTTTCAGCATACATTTTAATTGTGTTGTCATATGAAGCTGACGCTAAGACCTCTTTATTTGGATGCCAGACAACTCGTTTGACATCCTGGGTATGCGAGTTTAGCACAGCAGCACATTCAAATTCATCATCACCAGCTACTTCCCAAATCCATACAGACTTATCACGTGAACAAGTCGCTAGCAGACCACCAGATCTTGACCAACTAACACTCTTTACTTCATTTTCATGTCCTTCTAATGTGGCATTGCACTCAAATTCACCCGAAGATTTCGACCATATAGCCGTGGTCGCATCAAAACTTGCTGATGCTAAGTATTGACCGCATGGTGACCATCTTATCTCCCGAATTGTGCGCTTGTGGCCATCCGAAAGAATTGTCTTTGTCGCCCAAGTATTGCCCGATAGCGCCCAGATGCGTATTGCTTTGTCCTCCCCGCAAGTTGCGAACACATTGCCCTTTGGATGCCATGCTACTCCCCAAATGCGTCCTTTGTGTCCATGTAATGTATGTTCTAGCACAAGTCTGACCATTTTTTTAGTATTATATTTTAAAATGACACAAACTAATATTTTAAGCTAACGTTGTGATAAGCGCACACGAAAACAGACGAAAGTGGCCACGATATATCAGCTGATTGCATGACAACCAGGGCCTTACCAGTTTTTAATATGCAGCCCTAGAAACATACTTTCTTTACTCCCACACTCGTATTTTTTTGCTGATAAGTGATAACAAATCTCGGAAACAAGAAATTAATTTTGTGATGGCGGATAAAAAGATGATCGGTTTGATTGTCTTTAATAGCGCCAACGACGTTGTTTATCAAAAGCTCAATAGCTTGTTAATACAGAAATTAACGGATGTAGCCGTTGCACAAGGCTTACTAGTGAAAGGCGGAAGTGGCGTTGCTCCTGGTACGCATTTGGATAGCAACGTAATACTGCAAATTTTTAGCCCACTAATAAACTCACAACGGATTATGCTATGTCAATTCGACAACAACTATTCGACATTCCAATGTGAAAATGGTGTTAATTTCGCATTTGGAGATCTGCTTGGTTATTCTTTCGTTAAAATTGGACAACGCCCTATTGTGGAACTGAAACGACACCTTGGCATAGCTATTGCCTTGACGCGTTATTTCTACGGTGCAAATCTGTTTGGTGCTCAAGCAAACAGTGTGCAAGAGGAGTTACTAACCGCCTGTTTGGCCTGTTACGAGGAGCAACTCTGGGATGAAGAACAATCAATGATGTTGGAAAGTTTGCCACGTTTGCTGATCAATGCTGAATTAAAGCGTGTCGTACACGTTACATTAGAAGCTGCATTAGAGCAACTACGTCAATTTGGACATCAGCATGCACATGCCTTGCTCTTTGTAGCGAATAAATTTGTTGATATTAGCAGCAGCAAGCAAGCGTTGCCGCTGGCGCCAGCAGATCTAATCTTTCTTTCGATACTTGCACGTGCATTGCAACCGGGGAAAGATCGACCGCGCCATGGACAAAATCGTGCAGTTGCCGTTTTCCTGCAAGGTGTCGCTCATGATCCAAACTCCGGCTGTGTTCCTTGCATTGCGCATATTTCGCGTTTAGACAAACATATTGTACTGATACAGATCATCGAGTATGCCAACCTACAGGTGGCCAGCAGTATCTACGATGCATTCTTCGTACTACAGAAAATTGTTTCATTGCAAATGCAAGGCGACACCGATGCCCTTAAGCCGGCCTCGGAATCACTTGAAACTTTTGTGCGTCAAACGCTTGACGCTCTTAAGCGACACATAAAGACCAAAAGCGAAGAGCTGGATAGCACAATTAAGAAGTTCACATCTAAATGGGAAAACTTACGCAAAATGTATTCCGAATATTTTAAAAGCTATGAACGAGAACTACTCGTGCGTATTGAGTCAAACGTGCCATCATTTATCGAAGATCTCAAGCAACTTTTTACATTAGCATGTTGTGACAGCTCTAGCATGCAATTGGATCAACTACCAGATGTTGCATCTGTCGTCGAGGGGAAGCTACTCGAATTTTCCGAATTTTTAGCTGTAAAAGCCGAACGTAATATTTCAATTGAAGCGTATTTAGAAGATTTTCCGGGACTTGTGCATTTTATGTATATTAATCGTACGACAGGACAAATGATTGCTCCCGATCTGCGACGCAATCAAGTTGTACCAAAGAAACAACTATGGTCGATGGTTGACTTTACGCGAGAATATCTTAAGAAAGGACAGACAACAGTTATGTGGAAGGATAAAATATTCCATTATTCATATTTTCTTTGGTTTGAAGATCAAGCAAATGTTGCATTGAAAACACTTGATTTACAGCAATCATTTTTGGCCAATGCCATTGCCGGAAATGGTGGTGCGAAGTCACATTTCGAACCTGGTTCACTGATGGTGGACTATTATCAACACTTAATCGAGCTCTGTTTACCAAAGTCGTCGCCAGGCAAAGTCAAATGCTACGAGCTGTATTGCATACATCTTGGCTTGGTGACTTCCACTTGCGCTGTGGAGCATGCACGACGCTTGGTGGCAACTATCGCTGATCTCGTCGGAGAGGATAGCTTTTAGACTGATTATAGAAATTTCCTTTAACATTCCAGCTTAATTAAATACACATACATGTGGAACATTCCATCAAAAAAAACTTGATGCCATCTTTATCAAATCTAGTCATGCCGTGTCTGACCGAAAGCTGTTGGTCGTTACGGTAAATGTAGTATATACAAAACATTAACGTCATCATTTATATAAAACTTTAATAAAGTTTTGCTTACTCGAAACAATTACTACGTTGCATTTTGTTGTTTAATATTAAAAACAAGTATCCTATTTTTAGCATTAGCGACACGCCACCAGCGACCCATTCGGTGTTCTTGACCGACAGCTGCATACAGTTTAGTGCCATCACTATTAAAAACTAAATTGTTGATAAATCCCGCAACAGGTATTTCTAAGATCAGTTTTAAACGGCGTGCATTGCTTACTGTCTGCCATAAGCGTATGAAGCCATCGTAAGAACCTTTTTTAAAGATGATATTAGGTAATTTTAAAATTAAACATACAAAAAGTACATACCACTTGCAATCAAATCGGTGTTAACAACAACCGCGATGGCCGTTATCCAATTTGCTACTTTGTTGTCACCTTTACCATGTGCAACATCCGTCGTACAAATTGGTTTTTTCTTCAATGCGCTCCAGAAACTGATTGCTCTAATATCGAAATATTCATATTAGAGAGAGCAAACGCTGAGTTTTTTTAACTTACCCATCGCTGCCGCCAGAAATGAAATTCTCATCGTTAATAAACTTTACATGCTCAATGCCATCCCGATGACCATTATATATCAGCTGTGATTCTTCGGTGATTTTCCAAATACGCAGCGAGCAATCTGTACCCCCGGACGTAATGGCACGCTCTCGGCTCAAGGCATCGATATCTGAAACGCCTGTTTGATGGCCGAATCTATAATATAAAATCAAAATGTTACGCAATCAGGAAGACAATACATTTTAACGACTACTTACAAACTCTCGACATAGGCCATCTCATCAAGTGACCAAATTTTTACTGAACGATCTTTGGATCCGGAATAAAGTTCATGTGTGCCCTTACGAAAGACAAGCGCCGTAACAACATCGCGATGGCCTTGAAAAGTCTTTATATGTTTTAATTCTTTTGGACACCAGATCTGAATGTGTTTGCCTCCTTCGGACAAAGCCAGGTACTTCATATCACTGGACACACATAAGGCAATAACATGTGAACGCCTATGCTTGCCGTTATCCGGCTCTTCTAAGTGTGTTCGTACATCGATTTGGCCTTCCGTTTTATTCGTTTCAGTATTCCATTTAAGCACAAACGGCGATTTCGCACCTGCGAAAATATATTTGCCATCCGCCGTCAACGCCAAAGCGCACAGTGGCCCATGATGTAGCTTATGTTTCAATGTAATCACATTTGTGGCATCATAGCTTTCAACTTTTGCCGCAATGTTACGACGCAAACGTCCCACGCTGTCCAAGTATTCGGTTTGCAGCCGTTGTCCAACATGTTCGCCAAGTTCACGGTCTTCTGCTTTATCGGCTTCCTGTTTTTCTACATCAGCAAGGTACTGTTTTGCAAGCCGTAAACGTTTATCTTGTGGTGTTTCCTCTTTAGCGTCCTCGTCTGAAGAAAATGCCAGATGACCAGCGTCACCTTCAATCTCACTTAAGACCTCGTCGTCACTAGCGATTTCTTCATCATCGATCTTCGACCGTCGCTTTGCTGGTGGTCCGGCATCTGTAATCCTAACATTTCCTTTTTGTTTCTTTCCTCCGCCGACAGAACCTCTTTTTGTGGGATTTGGGTCCTGAAAAATTTCAACATTGATAAGTTGAACTAAATTTTGATTTGCTCACCCACCTTTCGTTTTCTATTAGTTTTTTGCGTTTTTTTAAGGAAGAATGATGAGGACATATTAAAGTTTTTAGTTTATATACACTATTTAATTAAAAAATTCTAACAATTTAACAAAACGACCGTTTACATTATTTCGCGCACATCTTAGTCTTCTTCTTCACCCACGTGGAGAAGAAATTAGCTAAAGAGAAATCAACAACACGATGTTATTATCTCTTATGTTATTGTTTAGTTATATTGGAACATAGGACGCAGTTTTATTCAGGGAACAATGGGAAACCTGACAAAACATAATCAACAAAAACAATGCAACGTAAGAGTTTTAAATGTTAAAAATAAATTAGTTGCGTTGCCCATTAAAATGGTGTTTGTTTTAAACTCTGGTACTGTTAATGGAAAAATTCTATTAAATGCATGTTAACTCTATTAGCTAATAGCTTTTTGATAGCAGCTCCTTTTGTTATATTAATTAGATCGTTTCTTGCATTTCAATTTCCTTCGTTGCTTGTAATCATAATTCCTTATGTTTCGTTGAGGTTCAAGATAACATGAGGAATTACAACTGGTAGGGACGATGGCAATGGAATGCAAAGTGCATGGAGTAAGAACTATTTAAATAGAGTTGCCAGAATACGGGCGACAGATATATTTTATCATAGTATACAAATCTCCTAAATTGGTATAAAGAGCGAAGCATTATACACCAAAATGATATTATTTGAATATCAATTTTTATTAAAAATAAAGCCAATTTAAGCAAAAATACTCAATTTTATTGATTAATGCGAATGTGCAGCTGCTATTACTATCAAATTATAAATAAATACATAAAGTATGTCTCCTTAGAAACTTGGCTTATTTCTTTCCAGAAATACCATTTACGCGTTCCTCCACCTTCGCAACCTGCTTGTTGATTGATTCTAGGTTCTGAGCAAAAGTCTCTTGTACTGAATGCAGTAACTCTTTGTTATTAACAAGACTGGTGGTTATAGTACCCTGCTTCTGTTCTATTTCAGCAATTATCTTAGCAAAGTTCATAGCTGCAAAGTGAGTTCAATAAATTTCATGATTTTTTTCTATGAAGTACTTATATTCCTTACCGTATTTATGTAAAGCCTCCAGCGCCTGCATCCTTTCGATGATGTCGGGTAAAATCTCTGCTACCGGCTCTGTGCGTTTAGCAATTTCGTATAACTCTGTTATCTTCTGATCACGTTTTGCATCCTGTGCCGAGCCACTGGTCTTCTCGGCAATAGTGTCCATTTTACCGGACAGTGTTGTCAATCGGGTTTCAATAGCATCCAATTTATCCGGTTGCAACAAGGCCGCTTTGGTACTTAGTTGGCGCACAGCTTCAAGCACGTTCGTCGTATTGGTTATTGCTGTTAAACGACTCAGCTTTTCAGGTTGAGCTCCGACTGCTTCCTCTATCTGATGCAAGCGATGTTCAAGTTTTGCAACTCGTGATGATGCAGCCAAGTCACTACCAGGCGGTTGAATAGCTGTCAACACACCTGATTTCTTAAACTCCTCCACTTGGTTGATGAGTGACTTCACTTCTTTTTCATTCGGCACTTGTTCTTTACCTAATACTTGCTCAAGTTTAAGAGAATCAAGCACTTTCTTGGCCGTTGCTATTACAGTAGCCACTGCATCATAGGATTGCTTTTCTTCATCAGCAAGTTTTCTGTCTACTTGTAGAGCAGCAATTTCGTCCATCAATTCATTCATTTCGCATTGCAGACGACGACATTTTTGGACGGGAGTTTCACGCTCTCCCGTGCCAACCAGCTCGTATTCTCCGCCTTGTGCATCATATCCCTTACACAAACGACGTCCAATGCGATCAGAAAAATCGACACTGCCCTCAAGACTAGCGCCACGGAAGCGTTGATACGAGTCGCGCGTTGAGATGTGCAGGCGCTCTATGGCTTCATTTTCTGGCTCTTCCTCATAGTAGTCCGACGTTTCTTGTTCGGCGCTGTCGGGCGTCTCATACACATCGGGTTGGTCATAAGCCTGGAAAGGAAAAAGAATGAGTCAGTTTATTGTTTTTCCATATGAGCTGCTTATTCTTACAATCCCGGGAAGATTTTGAAACTTTGGATCGGCCATTATTATGGGCAGTGCTGCGTTTGATATTATAAAGTCGCGTAATGTTTAAATCGTTTGGATTTAATTAAAGTTCAACACCTTAGAATGAGTTTTTTCCAAAATTTTTTCGCAAAGTTTGCAAAAGCAATCACAGGGTGTCTACCACACTGATGTCACCTGTTTCTAGTGTTGTAGTTCGTAAATTTTTGTATTAGGGTATTCGCCTTTCTGGCAACGCTATAGTGTGTTTTTTCTACAAGTGACTTGCTGTATGCTTCTTAGAAAGTGAACGTCGGGCAAATTACTTCAATTTCGAATTCATCGTTGTTTTTTTTTGTTGTAGCTAATTTTGTAATTTGTGCAGTATAGTTCAATGAAAAAGCATTGAACTTACGAGTATGTAGTTCTCAAAGAATTGTGTAGGCTTATTATTTGCGACCACTTTTCCATCGTTTTCCTCATCCACTGTCTTCTCAGGCGTCGCGCATTAAGTTTGGTTATTTCTTTCGGCGTTTGGAAGTTATGAAAAATTTATGATAATATTTTTAAACAAAAGTGCAATAGTTGCTGCAAATGTGTTTATAAAAGCTACAACAACAACTAACTACCGTTGTTTTGCATTACAAATCATCAGTGTTAAGTTATAAAGTGTGCATTATTTAAAACATTGAAACGGCAAAAGAGAAGATAAACCAAGCGACGCGAAGCAGCAAAAGGGACGAAGGAAAAAGCCGAAAAATCGAAGAAGACCGTGTGTAAGCAACCGTGTGCAAAGCAATTAAGTAATAATAATATAATACAACAATTTAAAATTCAAAAGTGTTTAATAAAATCGAAACGGAATCAAGGCCATCAAAATAAAAATAATAAACATAATAATTACATAATTGTTGGTAACTGCGCCGACAAGAATAAACAAGTTACAATCATGTTGATCTCATGCAAATGCTTAAACTTCATTGCAACATCCGCGCAACAGCATCAGCAAAAGAGTGGCGGTGGTGGTAATGCTTCAGCTGTTGCCACCAATCCAGCTGATGCACCACCTACTGCATCCCCAACCGCGCCCGCTAATACTGTTGCACTTTACGATGGCGTTGGTGGCGGCGACAACAACGGCATTGCTGCCGCTCTAATGCAGGTGTTCTTGCTGAAATATCCAAGGCATTTCTATTTCTATTCGCAATGCATGGACTTCTTTAAGCAGGTAAGGTTTTACCTATTCTAATTAATAGCTTAACTGAGTTTTGATTAATTCATGAAAGTATTAACCCGCGGCAACTGTCCAAAAACAGTTTAAAAGTCATTTAAATTGCGGCCAATTAAACAATAAATTTTTATTTTTCTCACATCTCTCAGACATCAATTTCGTTAGTCGCACGTTGACGCTTCTTCTTCTTCGTAATTGTTTTTTTTTTTCTTTAGTTTTGCGAAATCTTGTTGTTTTTGTCGATGTTTAATGCGCAACAACAATGAAACATTTCAATTAATTTATGTATTTGCTTTAATTCAGTTTGAGCGCGCGTGTATCTCTTTGCCTGTTTGCGTGTGTATCTGTGTGTGTGTGACGTGTGCGGCAATTTTGGTCTTGTGTGCGTGTGTTTCACGCTTTTATAGTTTAATATATGTTTATATATGTATGCACATTTGTATATTTCTTCCACTTTATTTGCTTAACTGGCACTCGTCCATTTATTTTTAGTTCTCTACTTTAATTTCTTGTTGTTTTTTTTCTGCTATTTTTTTTTCTCTCTTTAAGGGCTCTTTTTTGTGCTTATGTACACTGTCTCTAATAATTTGTTGGAAAATAAGCATAATTCAAACAGTGCTTAGTAGACAAATCGAAAATAGGCTTTAAGACATTAATCAAATACCAGAAAAATATAAATTTGTTCGTTTAACGCTCAATAATTAATCTTTTTCTCGTTAATACTAATAATGGGACCAATATTATAGAACAACCTTTACTGCAGATTTTGTTTGTCATTAAAACTTATCTCACTAATTTAAATGCACAACAAGTACATATTTTTCTTTATTACTTTACGAATTGAATCATATTTTGTGTGTCATCATTAATATGCAGTGCAAAATAAACGTTTAAAACACTTAATCAATTTGGTATACGCCAGTTTTTACCAGTTCTTTAATGTGCTTTATTGTCAAAAGACTGAAACCGTATTAATTATTTTTGCATTGTAAAAGCCGTTTTAGTAATGCTATTTCAAGCACACTAACAGTTTTAGATTCACCACAGTATTAACTCTTGTGGATCTCAAACTGTAAGTTGCAAAAGGCGTACGTATCTAATGCTTTTGAAACTGTATGCTGCATTAGTTCTACGGTCTTGCAACGATTTATGTATTTAGTTCGCTGTGAGTTTGTTTTTATATATGTATACTTGATAATTGATTGATTTGTAAAGAATTTGCATTTGGGTTTGAGTTTTGTCACTTTAAGCGCCCACTTAAAACTAGACAACAATAAAGTGTCATTCGATGTTGGTAATTAAATTCAAACCCAGTATTCAAATCATAAACAAATATATATGTATATGTACGTAGTTGTATGGCATATCTTATATAGAAAATCAAAACACCCAACAGACCAAAAAGCGAAACGTTTGTACGGAAAAAAAGACAAACAAAAAAAAGAAACGCTTTTAGAATAAATTACGAAACCAACGAGAAAACCAAATTCAGAATTGAATAAATAAAGGCACAAGCGCAGAAGAAAAACAACAAAAAACCAGCACACAAAGAATTGAATAAAAAAAACAAAAAAAAAATAAATAAATAAAATAAAAAAAAAACTTGTTTACACATTTTGTTGAATAAACAAGTTTTTGAGATTTTCAAATGTAGCAAAAAGGGTGTGGAGAGAACGAGTCGTAAGAGCACGTCCGCTGGTCCGAATGCAAGAACTGCTGGGCCTTCGTTCACGTATGGAGTTTTAAGTGCAGGGCAAAGTAGGGACGTAAGCCCAAAAGCAAAATAATAAAAGGAGTGAAGTGGGGTGTGCTGAAATGAGACGCAACTGGTCAACAGATCATATGGCAAACTGAAACTGGCAAAGCAAATATGGGATGACTATACAAGAGGCTGGAGAATAGCAAGAGAAACAAAGAGAGAGAACAAAAGCTACATATATTTTTGTATGAGAGAAAGCGAGCAGGAAATAAAAGTGACAAGCATAGGGAACCGTGCTTCGTTTCGGGTCTTGATTGCCAGAATTATTGCGGGCGGGCGGGTCGATGCCTGACGGGAAGTTGATCAACAAAACAAAACAAAAAAAAAAGAAACCTACGTACATACAAGAATATCAAATGAATACGTGCTTGTGAGTGAAATGTTTGCTGAAACGTGTGCATAAATATTGAAAAATAAATGGCACTAAAGTTTTAACACAATTGTCTTTATTTTGTCAGTTGTTTTCAATCAAGAATTGAAATCGTAATTGAACGACTAATAACAAAAAATTTTTGAAATATACAACTGAGCAATTGTTTGCTACACACTTAAATGTTGATACTTTACGCAGTTTGAGTGTCGTTGCTAGCAACAGTTTCAAAAGTACTGATATTTTTTGTACATGCAAAATATTCACAATGGCAACACTTTTATACTCTATTCTTAACTTTATGCTAAATCTGTGTTGGAAAGATAATTAAAATTTACAGTTCTGTCTTTTTTATTTTTGTTACAAAGTCAATGAACAAAACACAAATTAAATTGACCATCAATGTTGTTAACCATTAACATGTAAAATTTACACAGTGCCTGATGATTACGAGCAACATAACCTTGTGCTTTTAAGTGTATGTGTGTCTGCTGTAGTTACATATGTGCTGATGTAAATGGCGTCATCTGGAAGACGGCAGCAAAGTCAACGCAGTCATAAAACATTCAAAGTAGCACTTCTGATCTTTGTAATTGTTATTTTGCGGTTTTTTATGTACGAAAACGAATTTATTGTTTATTGTTGTTGTTTTTAGTTTTTCAGTTTCATGGTTGCTTGCCTGCCTGCCATCATGTTGCCAGACCGAGACGAACAATATTTGCGACGTTGCGTTATGTTGTTTGCTATTCTTGTTGTTATTGTTATTGTTGTTGGTCGGTTGGTCGTCAATAAACGTCAAACTATAAAAATAACCTAGAAACACCTTTGTTTGAAATTTAATTTAGAATAAACTTTTTTTATTTTGTTTTTTCATTTCTTTTTTTTTTTTTTTTTTTGTTAATATGAAACTATTTCGCGTCGTAAACAAACAAATATGTTAGAGAAACGCAAAAGTTCGGAATCATTTTTGAATTAACGACATCAACATCACGTTTTCGACGAATGATTCGAAAATTGAAAAAGAAAGAATTAAAAAATAAAAAAATTTATTTATAAATTAAATTAAATCCGTGAAAACTAAATAAAAGTTTTTGTGCTGCTTTAGCGTTTAAAGCGTTGCGTCGTTTGCTGCTGGCATGGCTTCGTCGTCAGAGAATTATTGCTATTTTGCAAAATAAATATTAGACAAAATGGTGTCACAATTAAATTAGCATTGCTTGTTGTTTATTTTAACTTAAGTTTTTATAAACAAAATTCCATAGTTGTTTAAAAAAGCAAAGCGAAAACAAAACCATAGTAACAATAACAACAATATAGTTGCATTTATTTTGCAATAAAAACTTGAAGTCATTTCATTTTAAGCTAATGAAAATATTTACATGTGGCTAATACAAAATAACAGATAACTCAACTAAAACGTTCAAAGGTTTTAAAATAGTCCAGAAATCTGGTAGTACAAATATTTAGTGCATTCAGTAGGCTTTATAACTGTTGTAAATTCAGTTGCAGTTATAAAATTAGTAGTGTTGGTAACAATAATGTCCCTTTGTTTTATCGAAAAGCCTTCATAAACCAAATTTTTAAAAAATGTTCAGAACAATGGCCTGAGATCTTATTAGTTAATATTTTATATGATTGCCAAGTCCAATTATCGTGGAAAAGATTTCTTATTTTTTTCCAAACTTTTTTTTGATCGCAACTTTATATCGCAGTTATTGGATTTATTTTATTATTATTTTTATTTATTTATTTATTTTTTTCATATAACTTAAATATCATTTAAATTACTGCGAATTGTTTTTTAATATATAAAAAATTTATGGAGGGTTCTTGTTTTGCTACATAAAGTAAAACTCTTGAAGGTTTCATCAGTTTCAGTCGAATTGTTCCTGTATGTTCATATGTATTTTGCATCTTAAAAATATATTTTTTGCTATTGTTCGTTTTTTTAGCGTTTATTTTTTTTTATCACGTTTTGATAACATTGTTTATTTATAAGCGAAAATTTTTAATTAACTGATTAAACAAACATGAACAAAAATAAAAATATAGAAAAAAAAATAAATGCAAAAAAAAAGGGCTTTCATTATTATTACTTTGTTTTGTTTAATATGCAAGCGTCTAAAAATAACTTTCATGTTTACATATTAATAAGAGAAATGATATTAATTTGAATAATTTCATATGCGCGTTTAATGTCTGTCTGTCTGTTGTTGGCCGACTGGCCGGCCGGCAGGCAGTTAGACGTGACCAAACAAGATTTGTAAAATTTCATGTCAATTACAAACGAGTGCAATAAATAAATAAATAAAAAAAATAAACTATACACATTACAGTGACGTTAGATGGTTGAAGAGGTGTCGGAGAGTTGTGTAGTGGAATGCATTGATAGTTAACTGATTTTTATAGACTGCGGTTTGACGTAGTGTCTGCACTTTTGTTGTAAACAAAAGTAGAAAAAAAAAAACAGAAACTGATTAAAAATCTAATCATAAATAAATCAATTAATCAACTCAGACACACACACACACCCTTGCATATACATGTGTACATATGTATGTATGTATGAAGATGTACCTAATGCCAATCATTGACATATGTACACTGTAAATGTTAATCAATTAGAGCAGTAAACACCGTATGAACGAATGAGAAAGCAACAGTAAAGCAATATACATAGTAAGTGGATGAGTTGGAGGTGATGTACTAGTCGTAACACTGTCTGTCTATCTATATGTCTGTCTCAACGCCATATGTCATTTAGATTTGTGTAGTTACCGTTTGATAACCTAGAAATGTGTGTTGCACAGCAATGGGGCAATGAAATATTGAATAGAATAAAAATATGTAAATATACACACGTACATGAAACAACAACGCCATCTTGCGACAAGAAACCACAGTGAAGATAGTAATAGCAGCAGCAACAACAACAAGAACAACAACAATTAAGCCAATAATAATCGTAATCAAATTGAACAGCGCTAATTTACGCAAGACACGCGATCGTCGAACGCGTCTATGAGATTTTATGTGTAGGTGGTGGTGATGGTTGATCAATTGAGTAGGCGTTGATGGCTATAGTAGCTTACCCGCCATTACGATGTGTTTGTGTGTGTGCGGTGTGACTGGCGTTGCAGGTGTATTGTTTTTGTTGTTATCATTGTTATGTGGTTTGTAATATAAATATTGCACTAAAAAAAAGGCTTGTTTTTATTATTTGTATGTATTTCGGTTCAACAACTTTGTTGTTGTCAACAAAAATGATTTTAAAATATATGTACGTATATTTTTAAATACTTATTATTACTTTATAAACAGACGCCCCCATATTTACAAATTTTATTATTGTTATTGACTGTCGACTTATATAACATGTTTTGTGGCGTGATTACGTTCGAGTTGTTTCAGTCGCTTGGTTGACATCGACTTGGTATATTTTTAACGATTTGTTTAAGTTTGATAAACAAAAAAAAAAAACAACACATAATATGTAATAAAAGTTGATTATAATTATTTGCTTAGCATTGCATGGTTTTAATAGTTTGAGAACAACTTTAAACTTTTTAAATTGTTTTTAAAAACTCTGTAATATTTTGTATTCACATTAAAAATTATAAATTATTGATTTACCATTTTCTTGTTGTGCTTTGCATAAAGTCACACTTAGGGAAGGCTTAACAATGTTCAGACAAGTATTAATAAATCTCCCCTAGTTTTTGTTTTCATTTTTGTGTTTATACTTTACCCTCGAATTTGCAAACTATTCAACCTTGTTGACAATTTAAAATGATAACTTTTGCGACTCGTGTTTTAAATTAAAATTAAAAAAAAAACTAAATGAAGAAAAAAACCAACAAACATGATAAGCTGGCAAGGTGTCAAAAATAAATTATAACTCTTGTTGTTGTTTTTGTTTCCTTGGTGAGCCGCAACATAATCGGCATGGCCATAGTCAACATTAAAGCCGTAATCACGCACACATACATATATAAAAGGGCACAATCAAAGAGGCAATAACAAAAGCTCTTCTAACACACCTTTAAAATGCTGAAATACAATTTTGTTTTTGTTATACATACATATACACATATATTTTTACCTGCGTTTATTTCTTTATAATTTTTTTATTTCTGTGTATGAGTTGATAAAAAGACTTTGAATTTTTTTTTTTATTTTGTTTTGTATTTTTCATTTAATTTTACTTTTCTTTTCTTTCGGTTTCGTTTCGTTTATAAGTTGTAAACAAATCATAGCACAAAGTAAACTACAAAAATAATCTTTTGTGTTTTTATTTTTCTTTGCTTTTTTTTTTTGTTTTTGGTACCGAAACAGAAAAACTGTAAAAGAAGAGAAAAAAAAGCCTCCAAGTTATTATATACAAATTTAGACAGCTGCTGGTTTGCTATTTTTTTTGCATTTGTTGTTTTTTTTTTTATTTTTTATTGTTTGTGTTTTGTTTTCTTTTATTTTGCTGAAAATTTTCCATTTCGGCATAAAATTTCAGCGTTGTTTTTTTGCTGAGTTCACTTTTAAAGAATTATTATATAATACACAAAACTCAACATTATTAAAAAAGTGGTATACAATTGAATGTTGTGTTATTGTAAAAAATAAATAAAAAAATGAAGAAAAAAATTTTAATCTTATAAGCTTAAGTTCAAAAAATGTTGTTTTTGTTTTCCTTGGAACGCTTCTTACTTATTGTAATTGAAAAAGAGTATGCGACAGAAGTAAAGGGGTATTTGTGAAACGTGTGCACGTGTGAGATGAATTGAGTTCTTAGTATATTTGTGAGAGCAGCACTGCACTACAAAAAGAGATGTGTTAAGATGAGCAGAGAAAAGAAGACGCAACAAGTCGTAAAAAAAACTAGACGGTGACTGAACGGGCAATCAGCAATTCCACCATATACATATAAAGCGCCAATACACATGCATAAATACAACAGCTCATATGTATATGCCTATATGTATGCATGAATTGTAAATATAGACAACGCTGCTGCTCGCCCAGTAACTGTAAATTAAGCACAACAATGTTTGCATTTGTTAAAAGCACTTAAATAAGAAAAAAAGGAATACAAAAAAGCAAACGTTCAGAGCAAATTACACATTAACAAACATTTTTTTCTTATCTAAGAAATTAAACAAACACAAAACGAAGAAAATAAAAAAAGCCGGCCAACGGAGAGCCAGACAGACACACAGACACATTTAGTTAGCTTATGATATATACTTAAGATATAAACACATTTAATAATATGCATTCATATTAAATTTGTTATAATTTTCTATAAGCCAATAAGCTTCATTTTATAAATGAGATCATCTTACAATTTTTTAACGTTGCTGGTTTGTTTTTTTTTTTTTTTTTGTTTCTTCTTTTTTTAGTAGTTCAAGAAACCGGTTGTACTTCAAATTAGTTTTAATTATTGATAAGATATTGTCGTCTGTCTATCGTATCTGCTCTACAATAAAGTTGTCTTTTATACATATGTATGTATATGAATGTATTTTGATGATGAGAAGCATAAAAATCTATTTTTAGACTTTAATAGAGCAACGGTTTTGTTTTTATTTTTAGGTAGAGAAGTGATTATTTTTATGTGTGCTTATCAAACGTAAATGGATGAGATATTGTAAAAATGTTGATGTTTTAAACATTCGAAACTGCTTTATTTTTTTGGAACTTGACGTTAGCCCATTTGTTTATTTGTTAATAATTCTATTAAGTCAGCTAATATGACACGATCCTCACTCAAACTCTCTGTCTAACTATTTATCTCGCTATCTCCGTTGTGTCTTTGCATATATGTTTCTTGGTTTTATTAATAAACAGTTGACATTTCGCACAGCATATGCAAATTGGCAGTTATAATTTAAACATTTAAAAAATATTAATACTTTTTTAATTAATGTCAACAAGTTATCAATTAAATAAATTTCATTTAAAGTGATACACAATGCACAAACGACAATAAGGAAGTGTGGGAGACAGACAGGAATGTTATGTGCATACATACATACATAAATATGTGACATGATAGGCGCGTGTAAGCAAGAGAGCAAATAGCAAGTGCTTACATTATTACAAATTAGACATGAGAAAAACAAAAACAAAATTAATGAATGCACGTCTACACGGTTGCAGCATTAACAATAACAAAAACAACAATCATCGTCGCGCAATTTATGCAAATTTGCAGTTTTATTTTTTCACAATTAAATAGAATTTCTGACAAAATTTGCATTTGTTTTTCTTTTATTTTTTTTGTTTATTTTTTCTTCTCGTTTTTTAATGTGTTTTGATGTTCAGTATTGAGAATGCGTCGCACAAGTTGTGTAATTAGCAATACTTAATGTGTTAACCGCAATACGACAGCGGGATGTGGCAATTGTAATTGATTGTGGGCGAAATAGTGCAGATAGACATGTGCCAAACATAAAGAAAAGTGTTGTCATGTTTCGATGAATTTGCGCAGTTGTTTCAAACAAGCGGAAGAAGTAAACAAAGTTTTGCACGCACTGTAATACAGTTTTAATATCATTGTTGATACAGGTATACAGTTTGAGTTGCATTGACTACAGTTTTATTGGTGATGTAAAGCACAGAGAGAGTTGTTAACAAGTCAATCAATTATTTATTAATTTTATTTAGACTGTCTCGGTTATTGAGAGACAACAAAATATAGCGTAAATAAATACGTTATAGCTCATGTCAGCGATATTTTTTACTCACTTTGTATTATGATTGTATTTAAATTATTTATATATTATATACACAAAATTAACGTTTCATTGTTGTTATAATATTTTTGTTCTCTTTTTCTTTACTCCTAATTGTGTGCTACGTGCACGAAAACACGCTCTTTCATCGACATGAAGCAGCAGTTTCTGATTAATGATTTCAATTTGATTGAGTTAATGTTTGTCATACAGTAGCTAGCCACAAGCGTTAACTCCTCTCGTCACATTTGCCGAATAAATGCTAAATGATAATAAAATACAAAATGCGCGTGTAATAAATAAATTAACCAATTAATTAACGTTTTGATTAAACATTGCGCTTGGCTTAAGGCATAATTTGGCGCCAATATGAACGTTGAACGTTGACATCATCGCCGGCGCCATTGTCATAATTGATTCAGCCATAACACATTTCAATATTGTCCACTAATTAATTATCAGAGCAGACAAAGTGAACTTACTGTAAGTTGGCATGTGTCGACATATTCATAACAGAATAATGGAATTTCATTATTTCGAAAAATATTGACAATAATTTCATGGTAAGGCGCCCAATGTCGTTGACAGTATTGCCAGTGTTGCCAATACCCATCCATTCTATATTGTTCCAAACATTTGTAGGTGTAGCTTTATGCTACAGTAGGCTACATATCACATACGGCAATTTAGCTTTGTTAATCAGTGACAAGTCAAAATATCAATATGCAATCACTTCCTGTTACGCCACCTGGTATGGCAATCGACAATTACGGAAGTTCATGCACTTAAAGCGCAAAATGAACAATAAAGAAAGGATTTTTTTTTATTTCTTTAATATTAACATAAAAATAAAACAATGCCATAAATTATTACCACAACCGTCCGTCAACAATTTTTGATTTCATAGGCAGGCGGGAAGGCACTTAGCACATCTGCTCGACGCGGCATGTGTATAAGTATTAATGTATATCTTAACTTATATGAATATACATATGTATATGAGTTTGCGTAGATACTTATCAAATTAACGTTGAAATTGTGTAGACTTTGCACATTTTGTTTTGGTTAAAATTACGGCGCGGCATAAAGGAATAGGAGATATAACAAAGTGTCAATTTTAGCAAAACGACTATAAATATGAGTGCATTTGTTGTCACGCTAAAGCGCTAGCACGTGTTGTCTGCCTGCCTGCCTGTCTGTCTGTCTGTCTGTCAGTCACGTAAAACCGATAAAAATCAATATGCATGGCAAAATTGACTATCAATTAGATGAATATGATACGAATTGTAATGCACTCAAAGATTGTGATAACTCAAAGTGATAATGACAATTGGAAGAATAAGACCGGACGTGATTTATTTATTTATTTATTTTTTTTCATAATGAAATTATATTTTAATGCTTAACAACAAAATTTAGTTCTCTTTTTTTATTAACAAATTCTTGCATTCAAGCAAGGTCTTAGCGTAAAATCAACAAGTTTGTCAGTGCCTGTAAAACTGTTCAGTTTACTTTTGCTTTCGCTCACATCAGTATAAATTGAAAAGCAAAATACCTTAAGCTTTTGTATACATACACTCAATGTGTATAGAGCGTTATTGTGTATATATCAGGCAATGACCAGATCGTTATCATTTGTGAGAGTAATAAAGCTCTTAAGCGTTCGGCATTAGTGAATTGTGCAAACAACATGCCATGCCCCGGCTGAGGGCATCGATTAAGATAGGCATATGTGTACTGTTTTGTTTTTGCATTTGTGTACAAATGAATTACATTTATCTAACTTTGATTTGGTAATAATCTTATATAAATATTTTGTTTTTTTTTTTTATTTTATTACAGACGATTGGGCCAATACCAAACCTTACGATAAACGCCGTCAATCAACGTGAACTTATATACAGTCTTACATTGGATATTGCACAAACGCCGACAAATACCGCCGGTGGATTTGAATCCTGGCAATTGAGTTTCTGCATCAATTGCAATACGCCGCTTTGTGCTAAGCGACTTCAAATGACAAATGGCGCAACAGCAACAACAGATTTTCTTGTGAATTGTACGCTATTGACAAATAATGAAGAGCTTGCACAACGACGTGCTGACAAATCATTCTCAGAGACATTTGGCTTACTCATTATGGATCATCCACAATTGGAGCAGCAACAACAGCAGCAGCAACATCAAACACTTAATAGTGGCATAAGTGTAATCGCTTCAAGTTTGAATCTTGCGCCAACACTGGGTCCAATCGATCTCAAGCAACAACGTTTGCGCCAGTTACAAGGACAACAGCAATCACGCTTAAAACGTGAAATTGCCGAGACAGATGAACGTATACAACGCTATACGGAACAACAGTTTGCTTTGTTGAAGAGTTTCCGTGAGAAATGTGATCAGGAATATGCGTTGCTGACCCGTCTCATACAACGTGTGCCTGAACAGACGAATGAATTGTTAGATCGCATGTTGCCCGCCCTTGAAGTCAACGGCGATACAATAAGTGGTTATGCGTCAAGGCGTCGTAATACGATTAGCAGTCGTCGTGATTTAAATAGCACAGCAACTACGCCAGTGCCGACAACGCCAACCATGTCGCAGCCGCCAAATTTCCTAACACTGCCAATAACATCAACAATAACGCTTAACAACAATAATAATAATTTTAATAATACACAAAGTGCCATAGTCGTCAATGCGACGACACCAACGGCTGTTGCTGCCTCTGCTACGCGTGCACAAGCCGGAGCAATGACATCGACGACAGCAGCGACATCGACAATTTCGGCCGCCACCACTACGACGATTATAACGAGCGGTCTTGGACGCAAATTGTCGAATTTCGATACACCACCTGCCACACCGGAGGCGACACCGATGAGTATTGGCAATAGTCCTACCTTCCGTCAGCAGCAGCAGCAGCAACAACAACAGCCGCCGCCATTTAATCGATTTGAGTTGGCAATGTCACAAACTTCGAGCTTCCAACAACAATTTCCCACACCAAGTGCCGAGTCAGCCGAATCAGACGATTGTCTTTTCGATTTGGAGGATGATTATGTACAAAAGCCTTCATATGGTTTTGAGCGTTTGTCTAAAAGGCCCCTACCGCAACAACGGCAATATCAAATGTTTGGCCAACAGCAACAGCAGCAGAGTTTCTTCAATGATTTCGATACGTTGCACGATGCAGCTGAAGAAGCAGAAGGTAAAAAGACGCATTAATATCACAAATTATTTTATATACATAAAACTAAAATTGAACTTGCTTTTTGATTGTAGATGCTTTAGATTTGGATAGCTCGATGCCGATACCCATGCATAAGGGAAGTCATCGTGCCACAACAGAAAATTTTTTGAATTTCGCCAAGAGCTTGCCAATTGAAATAGCCAATTCACCGCTGGCGGAGCCGCGAACATATATCAGCGAGAATGTGGAAGATGTTAGTATATATATTTAACAAAAGGCACTAAATTATAATTTGTTTTTCTTTTATTAATAGGACTTGGACAATACCGTTGATATTGCGGCCAGCATTAAAGCGTTGGCCAAGAGTGTGCATGGCGAAGCCGTTTTTGGTGATCTGCCACGGCCACGTTTGCGTTCACAGATCTAGTTTGTATCTGTGTGTGCGTGACACTTATATTTTTCTAAACTATAATAGTTTGCTCAAACATTTAAAAAAAAAGAAAGGAAAAACATCCATAAAACATTTTAACTATAAAAATACATATTTACATAAATATATTCATATAAATTATAAGCCCATGCAGTTAAGTGAAACATTAGTAATTCATATTTTCTTAATTTTAATTTTAACTTTAATATTATCTAAAAAAAATGTTTCTTAAGTTTGATACTTTTGCTGATCTTATTGTAAAGCCAGCTATTACTGATAAAGCACAAAGCCAATAATATTGTGTGTATTTGTTGTTGGTATTGCATAGTTTTGGTTGTTAAACACACACATAAATATATATATACTTTAAAATTCTGATGTTGTTGCCGCATACTGAAATTAATTGTATTTAATTAATTAAACAAAAACAAAAATACACTATGCTGCTTAATGACTTTAAAATGAATTAAAATCTTAATTCTGTCATTTTATTCGCCATACTTGTGAAAAGTTAATAATCATTTAAATACTACAGTCAATAAGTTGGACAATAGTTAAGAAAAAAACAAAAGAAAAACTAAATTAAAAACAATTCTTTGCTTAGCTAAGCCGCCATTTTAGTGCTGCCGCCGTCTTTATGGCATGAAATTTGGAAATCAAATCAAAATAACTGTTAATTTAAAAAAGACATGAAACTGAAATGTATAATTACATTTAATATAACTTAATAAGTGTTTAGTCAACAACAAGTGTTTTATAAAGCTTGCTTATTGAGAGCATTGTTGTTTGCTTTAAATAATTTGCCTTCACTGCGCCTAAAATTATTTTCACTTTTTTCTTCTTGAGTACGTACAACATTTTAAGTAACACAATAAAATAAATAAAAACACATGCAAATATAACTGTATATTGTAGATCAGATATGTAACAAAGTCATGTAAAAGAATGAAGGTGGGAGTATTTTTTGTTGTTAAATAAAAGTATAATTTTTATATGCAATTAAATTGAAAATTCATGTGAAATATCAAAAATGAAATGATTCAAATGAGTCGTAAAAGAAACAAAATTAATTTGCTTTTTATTTATATATTTGTATATACATTCTTAATATACCGTTATCAATAATTTAGAATTTAAATGAGAAAAAAAATAAGGAGCGTGTAAAAAAGTGCAGGAATAGTGTAACGCATATAAGGCACAATATGTTCAGTATATATTATGTCAAATGTCAATTAATCGGCCCATTCCTCATCAGCATCTCCGTCGTCATCATCGCTGTCTTTCGGTTTGCGTGGCTTGGTAGGCGGCGGTATAAGCGCCGAAAGGCGTGCCAGTACAGGATTTCCGGCAGATTGTTGTGCATCGATATTTTGCGCACCGGAGATGCCTTTGCGTCGCATAAGCAGCTTATTGTGTAGATCGGACATAAGATCGCCCGTAGTGTCGCCAGCTTTGTTCCGTACAATGGTTTTGCCATTTGAGTTGTTACCATCGATAGCATCACTAAGCGGCGCAGCGGCTGTTGCTGAACGTAAACGACCACCTCGTGCACCGCCGGCATTTCGTATAGCAGCCATCAGTTCGGAACGTGTATCATCTGGTGGTGGCGTTGGTGGCTTTTTTGCAACTGATGCTGTTGTTGTGATCAACAATGGTGTATCAACTGATGGTGATGTTGGCCGTATCGCATTTATACTTAACATATTCTGATGAGTTGAAACAACACTAACGGAAGTTTGCATCGGAGGGGGTGGTGATTGTGCTAGTGGAGGAGGTGGCGGTGGTGGTGGTGGTGGCGGAGGTGGTGGCGCTGGTGGTGCAGTTGTTTGTCCAGGTGGCTGAGTTGATTTTGGAATGTTTGGCACTTGTGCTGTCACATTGCTTCTAGCTAATTGTATATGCACATTGGTTGCCTCGCTAAGACCAGGGAGATCGGGTAGCGCATCGAGAAAATGTGAAGACGGTGCTATGGATTCTTGAGCCACAGGCTGATACTGTATATCTTTGGCTATGCCAGGCAAATCTGGTAAATCCAACGGTACATCTATGGCTGGAGCTTCGTTTGCGGCCGGCATATAACGTAGATCTCCTGCAGGTGTACTTATTCTATGGGAATTTCGATTCAGCAATGAGTGTGGAGCTGCTGGCAGTTGCTGCTTTGGCGCTACTGTGCCGCTACGTAAACGCTTTAGCCTTTGATCCCGCTGTTTTCTTTTCCATGCGTTCAGATCCTCTGAAGTGCCGGCGCTACCGCCATAAGCAAATTCATCGGTGTTGAAGCGCAAAAGCGCAGATAGCGTTTGAATTTGTTCTGGCGGATTGCCAAGGCCGACTTCTATATTAGTTTTTTTACGTTCTTTTACTAGACGCGTTTCATTCAATTCATCTGAGCGCACATGAAAGAAGACCAGCTTCTCTTTTACTACTTCTGGTGTAGGATCGACGTATTTACTCTTAATTTGTAGTTGGGGCTTATTGTTTTGCTCATCACGTTCTTGTCGGAAATTATCAAGTTGTTCTTCCATGCTCAGAACAGGTTCTGGAAACGTTAATGGTATGTCGCGCAGTACATGAGCAGCGGGAAACCGTGCGGGTGCATATATTTTTATTGCTTTCTTTGTGCCCACCAGTGACTTTATTTTTGTATTTGCGCGCTCAATACGTTCACTTAAATCCTGCACCCTTTCATCGTTCCGTGCAATTCGTGCGTCGATGCGTGCAAAAACGGAGTTGATTGTTTTTTGTAGACAGTCAAGCGACTGTGCTGCTTTGATTATAGTTTCCTCATGACGTAAGTCAGGTGGTATTATGGATACCTTAAACATTTTGTCGAATCCCGGAAGAAATTTACACCAATTTGTAGGTGGATCAAAAACGTAATCAAACTTCTTTGCAATCTGGTTAAAACAGCTGACATAACATTTAATGCATTTTATTTAACAGCACCGTGTGAGACGCAAAGCAAAAACAAATTGAAAACCCTACTTCTGCTATCAACTCTAAAGCACCCCATCCACAACGATTATATTCTCGCAATCTGTTCTCTTCGCTAATATATAATATATCGTTAGTGAAGGTGGTCGCGAACGAATTTCGTGTCCATTGGCGAGGAAATTCCAATTCTCATTTTTACTGTTTTCGTTCAAACATATATCCAATCTACATAAAGGGTTCTGTGCATATGTTGTTAGGTGTTGTATGTAAATATAGGAAATTCCTAAAAATGATCCGTTTTACGAGAATTTTTATGTTAGCAACAGCTAAATAAAAATGAACAGAATTCAATATAGGTAATTTTTAACTCATTTTATTTCCAAAATGTTTTAAAAAAAGCCAGAGATTTGTACAGAAAAAAACGACAAATGTACGGTACTAACTTGACACAGTGTTTCGATCCAATAAGCTTATGTTGTTACGTGTTGTACGTAGACATACGAATTTGCTAAAAACCAATGTTTTAGGATATTTTAATGGGTAATATTGTGTGGAAAATTTTGGGGGAGCCTTCTATATTGACCTATCCCAGTATTTTCCGTACTTTTTTCAATAGCTTTTTTTCTTCTTCTTCCATGTAAACACAGACGCGAGAGCGTCATTTTGACTCACAAATGGTTCTTTCGCTGACACCGTGTCGAATCTGTCATTAACAGACATTTGTCTTGACAAACTGGGACTCTTTTGTGCAAATTTGGCTCGCTTGCGTTTCTTGCCCAAATCACCTTCACTCATCACACACACAGACGCCGCTGAAAAATAAAAAGTCGTAGTAGTTGTGTAGTAGTTACGTGAGTTGCTTTGTGAGTTTCTTCTCATATTGTCAGATTTATTAATTTTAGTGATTGTAAATTGTGAAAAAAACTGGCAAAAGTGCAAACTACTTACTACCAATGAAATAATACAAGAAGGTAAGTGTTTAAAGCGAAATAAATATTTTTTTCACACGTGATTGAAAAAGTTTGATTGGTGCGTGGTACATATAATTTATATGCTTATGTGGCTTACGAAAAATCGCGTTGTCAGCAATAAAAATTGCCATAAAATGATTAAAAGGGTGAAAATTGCACTTGAGAAGGACAACATGCAGTGCGATTAAATAATAATCAGAAAATTAACAAAAAATCTTTTAACAAATCCCCTAACGAAAATGTGCCAACAAATGTGTGTGCCATGACAAGCGCCGCCATATTGAATTTCGTTCAACTTCGCGCCCTCCCCTTGTTTATAAGCGAACACACAAACACATTTCGTGTCGTATGCACACACACACCCACAACCAATGAAGTATCAGCAGTACATGTGTACATACACACTTATCTATTTGTTTATGCTTAAAGAACAACAAAACGTTTGTTTTCAATTTTGAGGTTTTTAGTATGTGCGCAAGTAAAAGAAAGAGTGGAAGCAAAACTTATCTGCGAAGTCAAGTATATCTAAAATAATTAGCAATGTAAATTAAAATTGTATACGATAAAAAAAAATATTTTAATTTATTGACATCATTTTATTAAATTTTTCAATTGCATTAGAGTTGTAGCTTAGAAGGCCAACAACAAAATAATAAAATTTTCAATTTCCATGTACTTATCCACATATATTTGTTTTGTTTTGTCTACTATTATTTCAGTTGAAACGCAACAACTGGAAATTTATTTCAACTTGATCGACTATATTGCAAAAAACAATATATATATATACATATTAAAATGGAAACTAACCGGAAACCGCAAACTGAGAATGAGCAACGAGTTGCTGAGGAATATCTCTCCAGTTTGGCGGATTTAAACTGCAACAGCAAACCGCTCATCAATATGTTGACCATGCTGGCCGAGGAAAACATCGATTATGCGGCAATAATTGTTAAAGTCGTGGAACAGCATATCGCTCAGGTTAACAGATAAAACATACCAAATACATATTAGAACAACGTAATCCTCGTACAACTTCCAACATTAACGGCTTCAATCTGCATCAAATTATTGATTGCAATTGTGTCTTTTTTGTTGATTGATTGATTTATTGGTCTAAACTCTCCATGTCAAGAAACGTTAAATGTGTTAAGTAGCAAACCAATACGCTTATATTTTACCAAAGAAACAACATTGCACAATTTTCTGTGCAATATTGCAGGTATTTAAGAATATTTTGTTTCATACTTTTGAAGCTTTTTGATAAATTTTGAGACGAGCACGGAAAAAAGATCGCCATGTTTTTTTTTATTGAAAATAGTAAGATCTGTTTGAATCAAACAAACAAATGTTGTTTGTAGAAACCACTGTGGAAAACTTGAATCGAACCAGTCCCTCTAGGAACTATGCAAAAGTGTGGATTCGTTATTTTCTTAAAATTCTAGGTTAATTTAGTTCATTAAACTGAGCCAAACAACTGTGCTAAAACAATCTGTCATCATGGCTATGATAGTTTAGTTAATTTTTATTTGATAACTGGCGATCTTTTGACTGCAGCTTTCCTCTAACAATATCAATTTATTATAAAAGTGATATAAAAATATGAACAAATTTGGTCCGTATATAAAGTAAACGAACGTTGAGGTCAAGGTAAGCCTTATTTTTTTAAAGACTCGTATATTTTCACAGAACATTTTAAGAAAACAAAAAACGGAATAAAATGCTTTAAATAAATTGCCGTAAAGTTGTCTTTTATTTACTTTGCTCGCAATTCGGGGTAAACGAAAAAAATATCCATTTATCGCGTAAATATTAAAATTAAGATTTATTAACATACTGATCTATTTTAAGTCAACCCGTTAAACCAATGCTGTAATATACACATGTAATTTTAATTGAGTTATGCTAGTAAAACATAAACCTAAAATACACTGTACATTGCTTTGTGAATGTTTACGAATTTAAGTTCTTTACTTGTTTATTCGTGACAAATTGAAAGTTTCACCTCACGTCATCAAACCCAAATTGTTGAAAATTGCTCAACGTTTCTTTAAACACACACGACACAAATGCTGATGAAAGCACAAAATGTTTCAATGAAATTGACATGTTGATGTTGTTATTTGTGGCCTTCGAAAATAATTAAAATATGTTTGGTTTTAAGCCAAATGACAAAACAACAAACACAAAAGAACAACAATGGATTTGGATTCGAAATCCTTTATCTATGGAGATTGATAAATTGCTGACGATAATAAAAAGAAGTTCTACGAAGATGGTTGATTCAGACATGTCGAATATACACAACTTCAGTTCGTTCTTTGTCTGAGTCTTCGGCACTAATTAACCTTCAACATGAAAATTTCTTTTCTCGATTTCTCAACTCAACAGGTTCCACCAGAATTCAAATTACCTATACTGTATTTAATTGATTCAATAGTCAAAAATGTTAAAGGGACCTATGTGCAACTCTTCAGTCACTGCATTGTAAATTTATTTTGTGGCGTCTTTGAGATGGTAAGTACTAATTTGAATACTAAATTATGTTTTATTAATTACAATATCCCATGCTTAACAAAAATATAGGTCCATGAGAAAGTACGCGAGCGGATGTACGCATTGCGACAAACTTGGAATGAGGTATTCTCGCCACAGAAACTTTATGCTTTGGACATTAAAGTTAAACGCTTGGATACAAATTGGCCCATCACAGCAAAGCAGCCACCAAAACCGTCAATTCATGTTAATCCAGACTTTTTGAAAAACGTAAGTAGTCTCGCTTTGAAATAAATAATAATTTGTAGTAGACAAATATTAACCGAATTTCTCATTCAAATAGGTTAATGTTGCCCAAACTGCTTTGCCTAGCGAAATGGAGGAAATCTTGCAGGTTAAAACGCGTGAGTTATTAGAGCTAAAAAAGCGTAAATTGGAATTAGAATTGGAACAGACAAAGAAACATTTGGAAGAGCAAGAGCAACAACTTAATCAAGCTACTAGTAGCATGGCTGTTGCGCCAATCGCGGGCGCTCCGCAACCAGTTGCCGCTGGTGCAGCATTTGCGCCAGGCATGAATGCACGTATGGCAGCCCCCGGTGTAGCACCGGCCGAATTGCTACATCAGCAACAACAACAGCAGCAAAAAATGACGGGACTACGCCCAGGTTTCATTCGTGGCGTACGACCAGTACAACAAACAACAGCAGCACAAGCTGCGGCGCCTGGCTCATTGCCCATACAGGGACAGGTAATGAAAGCAATTTTTTTATTCCAATATTCGTTTAGAAATTAATATTTAATTTTAATGCTAATTACAGGTTTTTCCACAAGTCAACAATGTGGTTAATAAACCTAAAGTAAATCCCGTTAACCCGGCGCTGTTAAATTCTATGCGACAACGTGATCCCCGTCTGGCTCGTCAAAGTCAACAGCAACAGCCGTCGCAGCAACAACATCAGCATTTACCACCGCCATTAGCACGAAATCACCCAGATAGTAGAAGTGAAAACAATAAATCATCGTCACATCGACATGGCAGTAACAGTAAATCTAGTCGTTCGCGTAGTAAATCACCTACGCGACACACATCGTCCTCTAACCATCGTTCTGCCAGTGGTAGTGTTCGCTCACATAAGAGCAGTACAAACCGTCGTGGCGGTAGCAGTTCTTCTGACAAAGATCGTAAACGCAGCGAATCCAAAAGCTCGACAGCGTCATCTTCATCCTCTAGTTCTACAACATCTGATCGTCGCAAAGGTACTGCTTTCAGCTCATCAACTTTGTTGTCTTCGACATCAACAACACGTGATAAATCTTCAATTTCTGCCACTACAGTTAAAAACAATTATGATACATTCGATATTGAGTCATTGTCTGGTGCTGCACAGAAACGCAAATCATCATCGCCAGCGGCGTCACCAACAAAATCGAAACGTTCATCAAAGACATCCCACCGCAGTAGCAACAAATCAACGCGTTCACGCAGTCGTTCGCCAAATGATTACAAAGATGTTGACATGCGTACATCGACCATACGCAGTAAGCTATCGCCCGAGAAACGCCTTAAACTGGATCAGGACATGGACAACAAACAGTCGACAACAACCACTGCAGGTGTCAGCAACAACACTACTAATGATTTAGAGAAACGTAAGAAATGCCATTACTTCTTTTTAATAACTACTATAATACCACAGCGTTTATATTATTAATCTCGAAGTTGTGTTTGTCAAAGCGACAACAACAAAAGAGAAAGAGAATAGACATGCGCAAAGTTTTAGTCACAGTAGTAGCAAATTAAAATTAGAACCAAAATGGCGGCACATTTGGCAAACATTCAATAATGCAGGCTCGTTTGATCGTTCGAACTTATCTTGTTCACTTTGTGTTAAGTTTGGTTGTTAAAGGGCGTCTGCTATAATTTAGCCACGTTATTTTAAACGAAAGGAGTTAGAGACGTTTATAAACAAGTGGATAACCAAAGATGGAAATGAATCACTGGATTTAACCGGCGTCGTGACTTGTGTTCTGCGAAAAGTGATGAAGACACAATGATTTTTTTAAATCGAAACTATACAATTCCAATTGTGCAGTCTTCTCTTCCCGGCCTGACGTCTTCTGGCTGCGTGTTCGACATGAAGTGCATATGTTGTTCTGCATCAATCACAAATATTTTGTAATATTTGGTTGTTGGGGTCCCTTAAACATTTTTGGCTCGCTTTCTCTCTCTCTCTCAGACTCATTTTTTGCTTTCTTTTGGCTAGATTTAGGGGTCGATTCTAATGCATTAATAATTTTACTTCTAAATTTGCGAAAAAGATAGCAAAGTATTAAATTTATTAATTAAAATAAGTACAAAACAAAAAAAAAAAACATATTAAACAAGAAAAACTTCAACTAAACTTTAAAACATATAGTAAAAATAATAAAACATATTTTATTAAAAACTTTTTCATAAAAGTTGTTTTAATCAAATTTCGCATAAATTTATGATAATTAAATATTTTAAATGCCAGTGCCGCCTTTGGTGTAATTTTATTTTTTTTAATTTTTGTAAATTTAAGTAAAAAAAACTGTGATAACAAAACAAATTTTAGTACAAAAAGAAATTAGAAAAAAAAATATTAAAACATGTACCTGACTGTTAAAAAAAAATAAAGACTGAACATTATTAATGTTAACACTAAAAATAATATAAATTTGAAGCCAACCAATTAAGCGTATATAAAGCATAATTGTTTTTGTAAAGTAGCTAATATTTAATAACCAAATAATATTTAGTTATCTTTGATTTTTTATTATAATTTGATTTATTTTTTAAAATCGTACACATTATGAAGTAGTTGTCCTTGTACGTTTTTTTTTTTTCACTCTTTAACTTCTATTTTAAGTGGTGATGATGCATATTTTTCTTTCATATATTTTTTTTTTCTAATTTTCAAAGATTTTTTTGTTTATTTTTATATAAATTTTTGGTTTGTTAACAAGATTATTTTACTTCAATAACTTCAACCTCCTCGGTTTTTAATTTTAATTGTAAACGTTTCTTAAACTAGTCTATATTTTATAATTCTCAAAAAAGCAAAGAACAAACCAAAAAAAAAGAGAACAAAATCGTATCAATTCAAAAACCAATTTTAGCCAAATTTAACGTAATTGAGCGCGCAACACCGATTGTAATCAGTTCTTCAAGTATGGACGTTGATTTGAGGAAATTAGCACCTCCGCCGCCGCTTCCACCACCAACGGCATTCGCATTACCAAAGTTGACAAAAAGTTGTGCGCAACAAAATATATTTTCAACAAGCTTTACGCAAACAACAACGTCCGTCGCATCATCATCATCATCATTAACACCATTGTCGTTGTCGTCGTCGTCGACATCGTCGTCAGACTCATCTCAACTGCTTAGTAAAATTTGTACCACAAGCAATACAACAAATACTTCTTCTACTAGTAGTACTACCAATACCAATCCAACAACAACAACAACACTACCAAGCAAAGTGTCGTTTAAAATACAAAAACCATTTAATAAATTAGAAAAATCTACAGCAAACTCAACATTTACAACAACGACATCATCGTTGCCAACATCAATAACGACGGCAGCGTCTTCTGCAACATCAGCAGCTGAAATGTCAGGATCATCATCAACAGGAGCCGGGGGTGCAGTGGTGGTGGCGGGTAATGTATCCGACGCGCTTAAAGATTCCATCAGCAAACTCATGAGCACTGCACAAGTCAATAAAGAACCACAAAACCATCTTGTTTGTGGGGAGAAGCGTGCATCGGCGACGACAGCTACAACTGTGACAGATTTGGAAGAACCTGCACAGAAAAAAAGTAAATCAACTAAAATGGATATGTACGTATATATAATTTGAAAATTCTTTTGTCATTGTATCTAAATGAATTTATTTTTAGGCTTTTTGGTAGCGAAGATGTGGACTTGCGTAAGGAAATACTTACGTCTCAAGCACTGAATCCAGCAGGGACATTGGCGCAGAAAAAGACACAAGGCGGCATTGATACGCCGCTACCGCCGCCGACATCATCATCTTCGTCATCAGCAACAATTACAATGACATCAGTAGTGGATGAAAGTGAGCTCAGTCTGAGCGCTGCTGAAAATTGGGATGATAAGGTTTGTATTTTTGGTTTATTAGTATTTTTTCAGAATTTTTTATGATAATGCTGCATTTTTAACATCAACAGCTCTCACCAAAAAAGAATACTATGTTGGATGAGATACGCGCTAAATTGGCTAAAGCGGCAAAACACAATAAACTCAATAAAATTGGTAAGCTATACAATAGCAAATAAAAAATATAATTATTTAAGAGTTTTTTTTTAACGATTTTTTTAATAATGCAGAGAAAACTGCCAAGGATCAAGCTCAACGTTTTAAGTTGGCCGAATTGAATATTAATGATGATTCGCAAGAGGCGAACGATGAAAAGATACGGATTATATTAACACAAGCACAGGAGATGTTTGATAATAAGGGTATGAATCAGGATCAATATAAAGATCTTGTACAAAAAATGATGTCCATTAATGAGGCGAGCAAATTGAAGGAAGCTAAACGCCGTGAAGCGTCAGTCAAATCGTCAACCACTGATGATAACGTTACCAATGATTTGCCTGAGGAACGTGAACGAAATGCTGCACGTGATGCAGTGCTGCGTAAACGTATACCAAAGATCATTAAAGCGACTGCACAAGCTAATGAAAATCATACAATGAATGATTCACCCCGCAGTGAGGGCAACGACTCACCAATTTATGAGGATGCTGCCGGGCACATTGATAACGATAATACTGCCTCCAATAGTAGTAAGCCACATGCTAACAACAGCAAAAGCAGCAAGAAAGATAAACGTCGAAAACCATCAAAATGGGGCGACCAAATCGATACGAATGCAGGACAACGCGCAGGTTGGTTATCGGCTAATGCATCAACGGCAAATAACAACAATACTAAACGTATTATTGGTCTTTTTCATTCACAACAAATGAATATGAATATGCGTATAAATGCGCCAATGCCTTGGCAACGTGGCACCACTATGGCACAATCGTTTAATGCACCTTTGATTCCACCACGTTCAACAGTGCCCCCACCGCCACAGCCACCGAATATGATTTCTATGCCGCCAGTGCCACCGAATATACCGAATATACCAAAACCTTGCAATTCAATTGATAATCCCCAAGCGGATATAATGCGTTCAATTACTATCGATGGCACGGCCAAGGAAATACGCATTTACAATCAAGTCGCTATCGTATTTATGCAAGGCGATGTTCCACATGAGATTGGCTTCCAACCGGGACAGCGTGCTCTAATTATCGATAATATGGAACCATTTAAACTGCAGTTCAATGACACCTACAAACCAATTACGATTGATGGCATATTGCATCACATACGTTTTGGCTTTCCTTCCCGTGAACTATATATCGATGACCAGTGGTATGAGATCTATTTTGGTGGACCACCGGTGTCGATACCTATACGTAATAAATTGCATATATTGAAAGCAGAGGGTCCACCACCACAGGTGAACATCGGCGCTGTACGTCGTGATCTTGTCATAGGTAAAATAAGCATGATTGTCGATGCTTATACAATTGTACCGTTATTCCTCGATGCCAAAGTTCAAACGTTCCAGTTGGGCGATCAACAGCATGCAATACAATTTGTGGATAGTTTTCTAAATGTTCTCTTTGACGGTCAAATTCATAAAGTGGAATATGGTGGTTTGCCCAAGAGTATTCCCTTGGGTGGTCGTAAATATTTTATACGTTTTGGCACATTGCCACCGGGTATTTTAGCGGGCAAGGTGCAAGTTCAAGACATGTTGTACATAAAGACTGAGGCACCGTTACCGGAGGCCATAAATCCTGCACAAGCTGTTGCAGGTCCTGTTAATATTGTCAACGAAATGAAGACTGAGCCCATAGCCGAACCTGCTTTGCAAGTATTAACGACTACAACGGCTCCAGTTGTGCCAGTCCAAGCTGCAGCGGCACTTGGTAATCTTAATATTGATGAGTTGTTCCAAAAATTGGTTTCTTCGGGCATTATTGGTGGTGCGGCCACTAATGCTGTGCCAGTGGCTAAAACAACAGATGAAGAGACAAATAGTAATACAACGACCGCTACTATAGATCCAACAGTTGTGCAACCTACTGAGACTAATGCCAAAACTTCAGAAGTGCCGCCAGCTGCATTGAGCCCGGTACCGCCTGCAGAAGTTATACATCCGATCAATTTGTCGAAATCGGAAACTATTAAGGCACGACAGACGGCCATTATCTCGACAATATTCTCGGGCATGCAGTGCAGTAGTTGCGGTGTACGTTTTCCTCCGGAGCAAACTATCAAATATAGTCAGCATTTGGATTGGCACTTCCGACAGAACCGACGTGAACGTGATTCATCGCGTAAGGCACTCTCACGCAAGTGGTACTATGGCCTTACCGATTGGATACAATACGAAGAGATTGAAGATCTTGAGGAACGTGATAAAAACTTTCTTGAAACTCAACAAAACGGTCCGGAGGCCTTTGATGAAGCTTCAAATCAGCGCTCGGTCGCTTCTCCGACGCCGAGCTGTGCGGCCGGACCAGATGATGTTGATCGTGCTTGTGATATGTGCCAGGAGAAATTCGAACAGTTCTACAATGAAGAGCTGGAAGAATGGCATTTACGTTCGGCAGTGCGCGTTGACGATAAGATATATCATCCCTTGTGTTATGAGGATTATAAGGTAAAGTTTTATGATCCAAACTAATTTTGAAATTTAAACTATAATATGCGCTTTATTAGGCATCACTAAAACCACCGGTTGAGTCCCATAAGACTGAGGATGAAAACAAGGATAATGCATTAAATACAACAGATGATAATGCCGTTGACATTGTAATCAAAATTGAGTCAGAGGACAAAGATGAATGTAAGTTTTTGAGAGACTAATTTATAAAATCAGTTAACTTATCTGTGTATTATTTTTAGCTAAAAACAGGGCAACTGAGATCGATGATGATGATGACGTCATTGTGTTGCCTAATGAGGAGCCATCGGTTATGGAAATAATTGATGATGATGGTGACGATGAATATGTGCCAGCAAATGTAACTCGCGAAGAAATGGGTATATCGCATCATGAAAGCGGACAACAAAACCAACAACAACAGAAGACATTGAATGAAACAATGGAATCCGATGTTGAAATACAGGAGCCACATATACCCTTTACCGATTTAGATAACTATGTTGAAAAGGAGTTGCCGCCATTGGATGAGGCAACGCGAGAGGCACTCTTGAATGTTAAAATCAAAGAGGAACCCAAAGATGAATTTGACGAAGATGATGGTTTTGAAGATGTTGGCACAGTAATGTTAGTGCCAGGCGAAGAAATTTCTATACAAAGCAGTGGTAAGTTAGCATTAATTAAAACAGAAAAGTGGTTGGACGCTTGATTAAATTGATTTTGGTTTTGTTTCCTGTATTTATAGAAGACACACAAACGCATACAATAACGTCATCTGCTTCACCAGCCACCATTGAGCGACCAGCGTCGGTGGCATCATTGACACAAAACGATGAACTCGAACTCGAGCCAGCTACACCAGAACAGTCGATCATCGATCTTAATGCCTCAATGGATGGTAATTTAGAAACGCAAGAAACGCATAATCTATCGGCAGCTGGGCCCGCGCCGGCATTACCTTTGGCTAGCTTAGTAAATAAAATAAAAATAAACATCACTAAGAATACCAGTAGTAGTAGTAATAATAGTAATAGTAATAATAGTGCCTCAAATACATCAGTTTCAACAACGAAATCCTCCTCAACAACAACCACCAGCGAAGCGAATACCGTCTCAGCCATCAGTGTTGTCAGCAACTGTACAACAACAAATGTCGATAATAAGACGAACAATAGTAGCAGCAGCAACGTTAATACTAATAATTTAGGTGAAGTGAATAATATACAAACAATTTCCACAATTCCAGTACTCTGCGGTGGCAGCACAGTGGTGCCAAAGATTACAACTACCAGCATGAGCAGCAGCAGCACTACCGGTGGCACAGGCTCTGCGCCGGCGAATATAAGCACAATATCGGTTATCGGTAGCAGTAATTATGGTATTAGCAATACCCGCTTTGCTGCTATGATGTCGAAACCCACGTTAACAACACCAAGCACTGTTTCAACTTCAACTACTTCCACGTCAGCCACTACTGGGTCATCGACAGCGAAAGCTGCTACTTCGACACGTCAAGCGACACCACCACCGCCCGCAGAACCTGAGCCAACGATTGTGTTTAAGCCTGCGTTGCGTAATATTGCACTCAAAAAAACAAAAAAAATTGTCAACGGCGTTGAGACGTCAGGACTTTGTTCCATTATGTAAAACACGAATTCCTCTCTTATTAGTGTTACTATATATTTCTAGTTAATCGATAATTATGCAAAGTTGAAGGCACTTGTGATCTGTGTATGCGATCACTTTTCATCGGTTAGTTGTAATATTTATAATTGTTTTTTAGGGCACACTTTCCAAAACCGGAGGAAACCAACCTAAACCTTTTTTTCATTAATTGAAAAGAGTCGTACGGTTGCGACTGCAATCGAATATCACAAATTCAACAAATTTTAAATAAAAAAAAAAAGAATAAAACAAAACAAAAACATCTTAAAAATGTGATAATTTGATAAATTTTTATTATTGAATGCGTAGAGCTCATTTTCTTATTTGGCATTACGTAATAAATGATTATTTCCTTTTTTGTTAATTTGTAATTTACTTAATGAGTACAACAAAATAAAAGAAGTAATAAACTTAAATAAAAATAAAGAATTTTACCTTATTCACATATGTTTTACAGGTCTTATATATACTTAAAAACCCATTAACAAAATAAAACTAATACAAAAAAATTTAACAATATGTATTATTTTATACTACTTTCAATGAAATAAATTAGAACGTTAAAAACAGCTTAAAATGTCTTCTTTGTAATACTACAGACTAATTTAAAACTAAATCAACTGGATTAATTAAATTTGCTGGATTAATTCCTTCCAAAATACTTCAACTATTCAGAATAAGTCAATTTTATAAAGCTTTAGAGAAATACGCCAATATGTAGCGCAAATAAAATATCAACCTCACGAACGGTCTAAATAATTAACCAACCCGATTTCAGTTTGTATAAAGTTTGCACTGAATTTGATCGAATTATTGCCTTCATCTCTCATCCAACTCTACAAATGTAAAAATACGTTATATTTGCACTTCAAAATCTCATCACCGTCCAACAGATATTCATATGGATTTTTTGAAATTTATTGAAAATGCGCCAAGTCGCCGCAAAAATAAAACAAAAAAAATGAATACCAGTACTCGTTAGTAGAGTATTTAACACGTTACATTGTTTTAACAGTTTTTTGGGGCAGAATTCAAGTGCCATCTCTGTTAATTTGACAGAAATCGGGAGCCATTTGCCGGGTTTTGTTTTATATGTTTTGTCTCCTTTTTTATGTGTTTCTTGTCTTTTCTTTTGCTAACATTGGGTTAACATTCCCACTACTTTTTGAATTTAGTTAATAACAGTGTCGGACAGCTTGTTTTGCAGACTCGGTTTTTTGGAAGAAAATTGTTAAAAATAACATTAATTGAAACTAATTAAAGCTTTAAACTTTTGATTAGTATAAATTAATAGGTAGGTTATTGATCAAACGTTAAAACTGCTTTGGAAAACACCCAATTGCATCAGAAAAATGAAGTGAAAATCAGACTGATTTCCGAATCGGAAGAAGACAAAACTGATGACGAGGCGAAACCCAATTGGACAGTGACACAATTCTTCTGCAATCTGATTCTTGAGTAGCAAATTGCTAATTAGAATAAAATCGCTTTCAGAACGTTGTCGGCTATAAGCTAGTAGCTTATATTTTTCGATCCACACCATGAAAGTTAAAGAGTTGCAGAAAACGGTGAATATCGCCTGGTCGCCGTTGGCACAGCGTTCTATTTATTTAGCGGCCGGTACTGCAGCGCAGCAATTCGATTCGAATGCCAACTCGACTCTCGAAATATATGCTCCGAACTTCAGCGATGCTAGTTTTGATCTGGAGCTGAAGGGCAGTGTGCCAAGCCAATACAGGTGCGCTTACTCATTGAATTATGAAATTTGTTTTTATTTGTGAAGTTTTATTTCATCAGATTCCAAAAAGTTATTTGGAGCCCGATAGGGTCAAATGCAACACACCCGAATGGCCTCATTGTGGGTGGCTGCGAGGGTGGTCATATTGAAGTATACTCAGCCGCGAAAATGCTCGCCAATGAAGAATCCTTGATTGCGCGTCAGCACAAGCACACGGGCGCTGTAAGTGGTCTAGACTTTAATCCATTTCAAGCCAATTTATTGGCATCATGTGCTTCGGAATCGGAGATTTTCATATGGGACCTAAATAATCCAACAACACATATGAACCCTGGTGCTAAGACACAACCCCTGGAAGATGTCAAGAATGTGGCTTGGAATAGACAGGTGCAGCACATTCTCGCCTCTGTATTTAGCACGCGTTGTGTTATTTGGGATCTGCGCAAAAGTCAGCAAATTATCAAACTTTCTGATACACAATCGCGTGTCCGTTGGCATTCAATACAATGGCATCCGGAAGCAGCAACACAAGTTTGGCTCGCCTCGGAGGACGACCAAGCGCCCGTTGTACAATTGTGGGACTTGCGTTATGCCACTGCGCCAGCAAAGACATATCAGATACATCAACGGGGTGTACTGGGCATGTCATGGTGTCTACAAGATGTCGACTTAATGGTCTCCTGCGGCAAAGATAATCGCATCTATGCATGGAATCCAAACACTGAGATTCCTGAAGGTGAAATACTCTCGGAAGTGGCTACGACTGCGACGTGGTACTCAGACGTGCAATGTTGTCCACGTAATCCAGCGCTTATTGCCAGCTCCAGTCTGGATGGAAACGTTTCAATATATTCACTCTTCGGCGGCACGCAGCAGGTTGTACAAACATCAAATAAAATCGCGGACTCATTTCCGGGCATGGACCAATTTTCACAGGCGCCTATATCACAACAAGCAACGCAAATTGTATATAATGATTTAAAACATGCGCCTAAGTGGCTTAAACGACCCAGCGGCGTCGCGTTTGGTGTAAGTAAAGATAATAGTTGTTTTCTTAAGTTTCGAAATGGCATAAACCATTTGTTTCTATGCCTTAGTTTGGCGGCAAACTGCTCAGTTTTAATGGCAGCTCAAAAAGTGTAAATATCTCGCAAGTGACAACCGAACCAGAGCTCGTGAAGCGTGCAAATGCATTGGAACAAACGCTCTCCGAGGCTAATTTTTCGGATTACTGCCGTCAACGCGCTGATCAAATGCCTGATCAGGATGGACGTTATCTTTGGTATTTTATAAAGGCTAATTTTGAACTAAACCCAAAGGAGGAGTTGCTAAATCTATTAGGTAAGTTCATAATTATCAATATAGTTGTTTTAATACTAAGTTTAAATTTTTTATTCAGGATACAATAAAGACGATGTCGACAACAAATTTTCGAATTATATTAAGGAAGACGAAAACGATACTCAACAAGATGTTGATCAGCTCACGAATCGCATCTCAACGTTGACACATGTAAGTCTTAAAGACACGTATACTAATGCTACATACAACACTTATCAGTAATTGAAAAAAAAAATCATGGCATCGTCAACGCAGCATCAAATCGGTGCTCAACTCTGCTTTTAGATTGGTCGGCTATTGAAGTATATTGTGTCTTATCAGTTGGGTACCGCTCTAGTTTTTCAGCTCTCTTAGTTTAGGGAAAGAGTTCTCTTATCGCGTTAGAAAACATTGTTTTCATTGGTTATCGGGACAACATGTTTTAAATTTTATCAAGTGTCAAAATTTGTTATCACCAATTTGCGTTTATATTTCAAATAACATTTTCGTGCCTGCCTTTCTGTTTGGAATTTATAAATTAATTATTATTTCGAAACAATATTATTGTACATATTTAATACTCGAAAATCATATTTCATGCTTGCATAGAGTGATTCTTCGGAGGTCGAGTGCGATCAAAGCACTAATTGTAGTACAGACAACTCGGTAAGATAAATGACCTCAAATCATATCATTTAATTTTAGCTTTGTATTCCTGTTTTTGCAAATAATAAACGACATACTTACTCATATATATTTGTTTTAACAGCAGACCCAAGACAATAATGCGCTCTTCGATGATATTGGAACGGGACCAAATTCAAAGGAAACTGAAACCGAGCTTTGCACACCAAAGAAGCAGTTCAAAATACCAAGTGGCGAACGTAGGTGTTATTTGTTGTTTCAATTAAACTTTAATACAAAATTGAACTTTAATTTTATAACAACAGATCCGGATAGCCTTATTACTGAGGCTATACTAACTGGTAATATTGAGGCTGCTGTAGAACTTTGTTTGGAGGCACAACGCACAACGGAGGCCTTGATCATTGCCTCAACAGCTGGCATTGATTTTCTAACGAAAATACAAAATCGATATTTGCAGCAACAGCAGCAAAATGAATTATCGAATGTTATATCAGCGTTGGTCACATGTGACTGGTTGGATTTTGTCAACGGTTGTACTGTGGAATCATGGAAGGAAGCACTTGTTGCCGCACTAAAGCACAGTGAACGTAAAGTAGTCGATATATGCGAACGATTGGGTGATCGTTTGTTGGATGAGCGTGCCACAAGCATCGAGTTCACTCGCAATGCTATGCTTTGTTATATCTGCGCTGGTAGCATTGATAAATTGGTCAGCGCTTGGTACCAACTAAAAAAATTGGAGCAACAAAACGTAAACTACAAACTAAGTACGAATGAGCTGCAAGAATTGGCTGAGGTTGTTATGGTTATGACGAAATCTCAAGAACAACAAGGCATTGCTTTGGAGTTTAATGGTCGTTTTGCCGATTTTATATCAGAATATGGTGGCTTACTTGCAGCGCAAGGTGCACTGACAGCTGCTTTGGCCTATATCTTTGCCTTGGGCTCCAGTGATCAGAGTGCAGAGTTAGACGCGTTACGTGAACGTATCTACAATACTGTTAATTACAAGTCATCAGCAACGCGTGGCGGCTTCCCACAACGAACCCAACAGCAGCAGCAACTGCCACAACAGGCTTCCACCGTTTATGGACGCCAGCAGCAAGCACGTGGTTCGTTCTCGCAACCATCCACACAACAGCCCCTGGGTTATCCACCCGCACCGGTTGCTCAACAACAGAATCAATTTAATACTTGGCCAGCACCTGCTGTGCCAACGATACCAGGCGGTGTTGCACCGCCAAGTATGTTCAATCCCGTACCAACACAGGCACCTATTAGCCATCATCAACCACCACCAACCCAGCCGCCGAAATCCGAAACACCATTGGCACAACCACCACGCCCACTAAGCAATGCAAGTTCACATGGTGGCACAAATTCTAACGCCAGTCTACATACGCGTTCTAAATATGTGCTTGATCCTTCAGTTGCTCCAGCTGCTGGCTCTATGGGCGGTTATGGCAATCTCTATAATCCAGTCCAATCAGCAGTGCCAACGGCTACGCCATATAACAGCACACCTGCTCCTATGCCCCAAACGGCGGCTAACATTCCGCAACCAACACTTTACAACAATAATGCATTCAATACCAATGCTCTGGGCCAACCAGGTCAACCGGTGGCAAATGTGCCTGGTGTTAGTCAACAACTCATGCAACCTTCAACACAGTCACCATACAACTCGACACCATATGCCACGCAGCCAAATAGCTACTTGCCTGGAGTGCCGCCAATCGAAACGGCAACACCACAGACACACATACACAATATGCAACGTAACCCAACACCGCCACCCGGCTGGAATGATCCACCGGCATTGAAGTCATCAAGAGCGGTACGTTATGAAATATTTTAAGACGAAGCGTTCAATCAGCATTTGCACTCTTAACTAATTAGTATCAATATCTTCATATACTCATTGCGTATGATTTTCTTATTTATATTTAAATTTCCATCTAATATGATTTCTATTATTACTTTTATTTCCATGCTATACATCAGTTTTATCATAGCATAAAGAATGAAATGTCTGCCGAGCATGCGGGCACGCGTAAATGGCGTATAGAACATGCTCGTTCAGATCAGCACATGGCGTTTGAACCAAATGATTTTAATAATACCATCCTAGATTATTTATTGTATAAGGTATAATTACCACAAACCCAATTGTACCTTTCAAAAAGCAATCGTCCAAATTTGTTATTCAAATTAAGTTGAAATTTAATTAGCGATTATGCTACTTCTTCGCCTTTAGTTCTATAGTCTACTCTTACAAGTCCTACTAAACGAGTCTTACACGTTCTCTATGCCAACGCTTGAAACATGTTTATTTTTTTATACAAATCATAAAGAAATTTTGAACATAATGTATCTCCTACTTACAGCCAAAACAACCGGATCAACATGGCTCATCATCATCAGCCCCCATAACACATCCACTTTTTGGCGTTGATCCAAATCAAAATCAAAATGGTTATCTCGATCCTAATCAATATCAAGTAAGTCAAATGAAATTTACTTTATTTGGTTTGATTTTTAAAAGTTATAAATTTAAAATATAGCATACGCCACAAGCCGGCGGCTTACCACCACCACCGGGTTCAGCTGCGCCGAATATGTCTTACTACAATCCAGCGGCAGCGCCACAGAATAACAATTCAGTTCAACCGCAACAACAACAATTTCCACAGCAAATGAACTTCCAGACAACAGGCTTACCGAACCAACAACAACAGTGGAACACACAACCGCAACAACAAACGCTTGGCTACACAGAACAGCCAGCACCGATACAACGACAACCAGAGCCGCCAAAGGCCAAAGCGCCACTACCGGAGGAATACGTTTATTTGCAAACGGTGCTGGACGAGTTAAAGAATCAGTGCTTGGCAGTGACTGTTGATGCGGTAAGTTTTTAACTAATGTCAAAAGTTGAATTTTCTCTACCGTTTTGTTTTGTTTCAGCGCACTAAGCGTAAATTCGTGGATGTAGCAAAACGGTTGGAAAATCTCTATGATTGTTTGCGCGATAATCGGGTAAGTTTTGTTAAAGTTAATTTATGCTTTATGCTTGCATTTACACAAATGTTACTTCCACATCTAGTTGGCAGCGGCAACTATACAATATCTCAATCAAATCGTGCAATATGTACAAATTGGTGACTATGCCAATGCATTAGAGATGCATACGCGCATTGCTTTTGGCACGGACTTCTCGCAATGTGCCGGTTTCATGCCCGGCTTGAAAGTACTTTTGCAATCTGCTACAGATTTGCATGTCGTCTTGCGTTAATTGGACATGCGACAATAACGATTATTTTTCGCGTTCATTTTTTTTTTATTCTGTTTTTCATAATTATTTTGTCTCTCAACTAAGCTTTTGTTGTCTATTCTCACCTTAACTAATTTTCGTTGTGTAACTCCTTTGCTCTTAACTCGCTTTTTTGCACTGCGTGCAGTGTTTAATTCATTTATTCATGCACTTCATTACTTTGTATTTGTGTCGAAATACCATAAATTAAATGAAAATATTAATGCAATCGTTATAAATAGTGAAGCGAAATAAATATTATATATTCATATTATTATACATTTAAGTAAGTGTTTTCTGTAACTGGCCATAATTTTTGTTAGCAGTTTTTTTTTTTCTAAATATTCAAAGTTTTGAACCAAAGAATTATTTAAAAAAAAAAATGTTCTAAATGCATTGCACTATCATAAAAGTTTAGGTTGATTGCGTATATTTTCTAAATCCAACATATTCTGTTCAACACGTTGCACCGGAGATGCGTGTTGGCCACCAATAAGCGGTGAATTTATGCGTTGTTGATATGGTGATTGTGGCTTTCGTGAAGTAAGCGGCGATTGCTGCAGCTCATGTCGTTGTGGTGTGGACAGGCCTTGTTGTACATAACCGATATGTTCTTCGGGCAATAAGCGATACTTTTTCAGATACTTATACGAAGCATTCGAAATGTCATTTGGACTTTTATTATAGTTTTCGATCTGACGTAACGGCGTCATTGGTTGTGGTGGCATTTCGTTATTAGCTGGTGTTGACATACGCAGCTCTTGCATGAGTTCGGCAAGTTTCTCTTGTGGCAAATACTTGAGTGCAAGTTCGTTCATAACGAGACTTTTCTCGGTGTTTGGTTTCGGCAGCACTGTGGCGACATTTGGTGAAGTCGATGGTAGACGTTTGGCTTGTGTTTGCGGCGTATTTGGGCGATAAGCTGTGGACTGTGCTGCCGGTGGCGCACGTGGTGATTGAAATTGTGTTACAGTTTTCAGTTGGTTATAGGTGGATGGTGCTGCTTGTAGTACCTTTAATGGTTGCTCTTCATCCGTCTCTTCGGTTATGTACTCGTAAGCAATGGGCGTGGAACGTTTGAGATTGTTAGGCGCTGTAATAAATTAATTTGATTAGTTAATCGATTTACAAATAATATGCTAAAGGCATACCATTATTCGAAGTAAGCAATTCGCACTGCGTACCGATTTCCTGAAGACAAGTCTTAGGTAAAGATTTTGATGCCACTTGTTGGCTTTGTTGACTAAAAATGGACTCACAGTAGTGCATCAGACGCAATTGCTCCTCACGCATGAGCTGCAGCATGCCATGGATTGCAGCTATATCTTCTTTTGTTGCCATATCACCGATGTCCATACGATTTGTACCTTTTTGAGGTGAAATATTAACAGGTTCAGTTTGAGTGCCAGCGCAAATTGTCAACACATCGGAAGATGTTCGTGAAGCGAGGCCTACGTCGAGCGAACGACGATGTGTTAAAGGAGCTGCTCGATTTCCACTTACGATGCCAATGCCTTGTGGTCCAGCAAACCTGTGCGAATAGGAACGCCGATACTGCTCTAGTGTGTCGCTGTACCCAACATTTGTGTTGCCTACAAATGTCGCAGTGGTCTCAATGGGCGGCGTGCGAACTACGCTTGCGCGTGGTTGACGTTCATAATCATATTCTGAAGAAGTAACGGCACTGTTCACAGTGTTAGTACTAGAGGTTGGGCATGCACTGCTGAGTTGAGTTGTGTTGCTGGATGACCCAGGACCTAGTTCTGTTGCCAGCGTTGCTGGAAATGATACTCGTGGTAACATTTGCTTTTTCCATGAATTGTATGTCGACTGTTTTGTTTGCACCGGCTGTGATTGTACCGTTTGTTGTTGTTGATTTGGAGGCGCCTGTTGTCCGAAAAGAAGCGAAACCTCGGGCACTGTTGGTCGCACAAGCTCTTCCGCCCCGGCTAGTGTTGGTGTGCTCGGTTTGGGTGCCGACCGCGGCAGCATATCCTCGGTTTCAGTTTGTATCATCTTGTATTTTTTAATGGGTGTTTTTAGTGTGCAATTAAACTAAATCAGTCTGGTTACGATTTTTAGTATTAACCTTCGCGACGCGAGAGTGGCTCGCTGTGATTGACCTGCTCGGCAATTTGACGCCTATTTCCAATTTCTTAAATGTAAGTTACTTTTTCAAAATCCAGCCCACTAGTACACGCAAACAGTAATCTGCATGTACGATTTTAAAAAAGTAACATTCGCGACGCTTGCCGGTGGCTAGTGTTGCCAGTTTCTCAGAATCAAAATTAGCTGTTTTAGGTGAATAAGTTTACAACGCTGCTCCGAAAAATCGAATGCTTAAAAAAAGAAGGATGTTAAATAATAAAAACGTAATATTTTTAGTTCAATTAAACTTAAGAAAGTCATTTTTTCCCACATGCAAGTGAATATGGATTTTGAAGAGTTAGCTGCACCGTTCCGTTTTTATAGTATCCCTGAAAACCGAAGCAACACTACAAATAAAACATTGCGTCGTTTAAGAACACTGTAAAAGCAAGAAGAGGCACGCGCGCATTTTTTCGTTTCATTTTTATAAAGCGTGTGGAAATTGAACCAAAGAGATCTGAACAACAAACAAACCCGTCAAAATATTTGCTATATATAACTTTGAAGATGTCCAATAGTGTAGCCAAGGTCTTCATTCAAGTTGAGTCGGAGGCTGAGCAGCAGGAACACTTGAAGAATCAACGAAAAACGCTTAAAATTATACAAGGCAACGCGTACGATAAAGAAAACAAAGTCCTCACGGGTCGTCAACAGACGCCGTTAGATCAAATAAGCCGTTTGAAAGCAGCAGTGGCAAGTAACGCCGGCGGGTTGGCTACTCCAGAGTACGGAAAACGTAAGCGTGTCGAGACTAAAACCGTTGAGGTCTCCATAGCAAAATGTAACACGGAGACGCAAACTGTCGAAAGTGCTATAGCTGAGAATGCTGCAGATCGACCAATAACGATTAAGGATTTGACCAGTGACTGCGAACCAGGTGAGAACTATTATAAACGTTTGGCGGAGAAACGACGATTAGTGCTAGAAGAAACATTGAAAGAAAATCAACATTTAAACGAACGTATCGAAGGCCTTGAAGAGGAGTTGAGTACTATGCGAGAGGAGTTGAAAGAGGCTCATCATCTGGCTGAAGTACTAAAGGAAATTATCGCTGAGAACGAGACGAGTGACGAAGAGACCAAAGTGTCTGAAGAGGATGATGCCATTTTGCCTGAAGGAGGTGATAGATCAAGTGAATAGTTATTTCAAGTTACAATTAAATTTTTCATGTTTTATTAAATTTAAGTATTTTTATTATTATATTTATGTTAACTATTGCCAAACATCATTTTGATCTGAGCTAAGTTACAGCGACAGACTGCCCATGCGGCTTAATATATGAAATAAGCCTAAATTTTTTAAAACAATTCAACTTTTATATTTCATTTATATAAATTTTATACACAATTAACTAAATTCCGGTTTTTGCTTGCTAATTCGTTAGCCAATCGGTGATAACTTCTTCCGATTGAAAGTTGTCCACCGAAAACTGTAAAGTAATAGTATTTTAGTTGTTTGTTAAAACTAAATTCACTATTAATTTTACCTCTTCGTGATCAAGTATTGTTTCTGATATTACTTCCCTGCCATCAAATGCATTTTCTGGCATTGTTTGGAGCATAACCTCATTACTATCTGTGTCCATGTAGATGCCACAACTCGCCTGTTCTGCTGCTGCAATGAGTACTGCTTCCGATTGTGCCACTTCATTTGTCATAAAATCATTCTCCAATTCTATCGTCGGTACGTCATCCTCCACTGTTGCCGATGGCGGTTTGATTTCAATGCCATGTGCATTGCGCATATGATACCGTAGAGCAAACATACGAGCATATTCCGCGCCACAGACACTGCAACATTGCGTGTGCTCATTCGACTTAGGCCCACCACTAGAACTGCCGCCATTTTCAATATTATTACGACTGTGCGTCTTCATATGTATTTTAACAGCATAGAGCGAGGCAAATGGTCGATTGCATTGTACGCAATTAAATGGCTTGGTATGACTATTTTTGTGTGAGTACAATTGCACGGAAGTCCGAAAACTCTTGGAGCAAACATCACATGAGTACATGCGCTCAGCGCTATGCGTGCGTAGGTGGTGTGCATAGACTTGGTATGATTTAAATCTACAAAACACAATGCAATTATATTATGGTTTTCTTCTAAAATTTAATCTTACCGTTTTTTACATGTTTCGCACTCATACGGCCGTATATTTGTGTGCGTACGCAGATGCAGTGTCAATGAGTAAGTCACACGAAATGTCTTTCCGCAAACCTCGCACTCGTAGGGTTTTTCGCCTGTGTGTATGCGTTCATGTTTCACTTTCTCATATGGTCGACCAAATGTACGGCCACAATATTGACAAGCAAACGGTGGCTTGCCCGTCGTAGTACTAGTATTGTTGTCAGCAACATCAACAGCATTAGGTATTAATTTTTTTGATTTTTTTTCCGCATGCAATTTCATGTGCATCTCATAGTTGACAAGGTTCTCAAAATTTCTATTACAAACACCGCAAGTGAATTCCAAAACATTTTGATGCATGTTTTTATGTACGGTGAGCAGGTTTTGATCAAAGCTAATTGAAGGTAAAAATACAATATATTATATTTGATGTTAGTGAGGACGCCTTAACTCACCTCTTGTTGCAAATCTCACAGTAGAATTGATTCAGTTCACTGTATTCTTCCTGCGCGCCTGCGGGCAATGCATCTTGTATCGATTTCACTTCAGGCTTGTTGTGTATGCGCATATGAAACTTCAGATTTTTTTCATTATTAAACGTTGTATTGCAAATATTGCAGGTCGCAGTGTTAGCAGTTTGTTTTATAATTGGAATATTTGATTTTTTATTATGGCTGGTAGCTTTGACCGTTTGAGTTGTGCCGCTATTATTGCATTCATGCTGTTCTGCGCTAAACAAGTCATCGAATACTGTTTGGCAATCATAACAGAAGTATTTGTTCGCATCCTCGTCGCATTCCTAAAGTTATACAAAAAAATTAATGTAACTAATACTCGAATGACTATCACTTAATTTAAGTTACCTCTTTCACTCTGCACTCTTCTTCATTGTTGGTGTTCTGCGTGTCCAAGATGTAGTCAGTCTTAACAATTTCCACTGGGGTAATCTCTTCCACCAAATCATTGGGATCTTCTTGACCTTCCAGTAGCTGCCACTGAGGCGCTTCTGTTACTTCAACGCTTTCTTCTACTTTCTCGTCATGGGTGTATGTAAAGTCCTCAATTGATTCGTAGTTTATGCCACAGTCGATACAGTGATATAACGGCGTATCCTCCGCATTTTCTGTTATTATAAGCGTGTGTTGTGCTAATGAATAGCTACCATTGACGTTGCATTCATCGTTAACCGTATCATTTTCGTACTCCACATACTCAATGAGATTATCATCCTCATGTTTAAGGCATTCCACCTGTTCGGGCTGCATTTCGTTACCAACATTGCTACTATCAACAACAACAAAGTATTTGTCATCATGCGCTATGTATTGCTCTGTGGATGATACAAGGAGAATTAGTTAGTATTGAGTCACTATAGGATCATTATATGAACATGTATATGCGCACCTGACATTTTGAATGTTCGATCTGACACCTTGCCGCATACGCTAATTACAATTTTAAATTACCAAATATAAACAAAAATATGCTTTTTCCGTCGAATATCAACCGCGTTGGCGGTATGATGACACAAGCTTTGTGAAGCGTTAATCGAGACCTGTGATTTTTGCACAGTGATTCGCAAATCACAGTGACGCTTTGTGATAGAGCAGCTCGCTAAACTGTGATTTAATTAATAAATTTAATGCATTAATTTTAAACAAAAACAAAACAAAAACAGCGGAATCGGTTAGGTGTTTGGGCGGAAACGCAAGCGAGCCAAATTGGTACAAGAGAGTCGTCTATGGCGCAAGTGCGTTCGATTTCAGCGACAGATCCACTTGTGCGTCGAAATGGCGCACTGGCGTATGTATTTACTCAGAAGAAACACAGTTCTGGATGGCTCAATGTCGCTTGCAGTTGCACCGGCACCTGGGCTAGGTCAATATGGTTGACTCCTTCAAGCTCGGTGGTGTGAAAAACTCATCCACACGTTTTGATGTCAGCTGACCAATAATACAGCTGTGTGCTCAATGTTGGAAATGTTTGTGAATAGTGTTTGTTAATTTTAATAATTTTGCGTGGTTTCTTACAATTCCCAAATGCATTTTCGCTTTGCTTGCGTATAAAAACTGTTGTTAAGAAAATTCGTTTGTGTTGTTTGAAAGGAGAGCAAGTTAGCACTCCCCTAGACAAGGATGGAACACATACCATGACCGGTAGGCACAGACAAGGCCGGTCAGCACTTTTTTTTCTCTTTTCCGCATTAAATAATTGCTTTCATATTAAATACAATTGAAATTAAAAAGGTTCGATTAACTTTTAATAATCACTTTATTAATTTTAATTTTTTAGGTGGCACTAACTAATTTTTCTTTTTTGATTTACTTGTTAACTAGGAATGGAAAAAGCATTTTCTTGACTAACAAATTGGTTTCATAGTCTGTATGTATGTAAAAAAAAAAAAAAAAATAATAATAATGATAAACAAACCCAATTAATTGCACAATTCTAAAACTAAAAAAACAACGAATACAAATGGCAACCAATATGCTTGACACAATTTGAGATAACATAAACGCCCGACGTAATCGTCACAAAGAGCGTCAGCCAACCGAGAAACGAGAATTGTCCAACATGCGGCCGTATATGCTGTTGAAGACCCAACCAGCCGCCATTATCGATCAGCCAATAAACTAAATCATCTTCAATAATATCCGCCAGCCCGTCAACCAAGTATTGTAAATATTCATAGTGTCCTTGACGTACACAGTCGATGGCAAAACCGCCACAAACGGCAAAAATTGATATAATCTTGCCCCACGTTATGCTCGAACGAAAGAGATCCTTGGCCACCAGATTCAATAGCATCGGTGCCGTATCGCTATCCTGTAGTTCGCCAAATGGCGCACGCGACAACTGACGTGAGATGTTCGAATAGACGCGCGGAAATAAACGTTCCAGCTCTTCGCCCATCTGTAAGTATTACAAGATAAGTTCCAAAATGTTTATTATTGTATTTCGAATAATGTATAAAGCGCTACATACGCTATTCAGTGCCGGAAACACTTCGTAAACCACATCCGACGACGGCTCCAGTATTGTGCGTAGCCTTTGTATGACTTTGCGGTTAAGCACGCCCGCTCGTCTTAGGCGTGCGCGTATATATTGACCGCATAGGCATTTGCCCTGGAAGAATTATAAATTTTTAAGGAACATTAATTATTTTCTTTGTTAGTTTGTGTAAATTTTGGCTTAATTATTTGTTTTTACGATTGAAAATGTCCAGCAGCCTCGCAATTAGTCAATTTCTACACGCAATTTTGATTTATGTAATTTCTCACGCGCTGGGAATTCCCCACACCAAGTGGGCGCTTAATGAGGCCGCACGCTCATTGTAGATGACTTAATTAGAATTGTACGAAGATTTTTTTTTTGATAAATCATGCAAAAACACTTAAATATTTCAACAGTAACACTTTGAACAATAGCATTTTTTTTCATAAACATTTTTTTTCTACGATTTGTTATTTAGCATTAACACAAGTGAACAAAATTTCCTAATTAAATGCACAAACAATAGTTGATCTGGAATAGAAAATGCCATGAGTGTGAGCAAGACGCCAAAAGTGAAGACGATCACTGAAAACGGGCAAATTTAATAAGCGGCATGCTAAATTCTGCCAACTTCTTGTTCTTAGCGTGTATGGAAAAATTATTTATAAGAAACAGAGTAGAGAAAACAAGAAGCGGCAAAGGGGAAATTTCGATTAATGACACCTGTTAAATCTCATTCACACAATTTACAACACACACACACACGTACATAAAAGTATTAATGAATGAGCAGTTCCAAGTAGACGCAACTGATGAGCCACAAAGCCAAGGAAAATAAATAAAAGATTTCCAAAAAAAATACACAGTAACAAAAAAAACAACAACAATTTATGTTTGCAGCTCAACACGTGTGTCATTGCAATCAACTATTTTTAAAATTTTGTTTCCTTGCAATTTTTGTATTTCAAAATGAAATTATTTTGCCAGTGTGATTGATGAAAATGTATTTCTACTTGTGTCAGATACAAACTAAAAGTTGAGCGAAAAGTTCATATCTTCTGTGCTATCTGTTAGAAGGAATGATGAGTCGTTGTTGTTTTTAAAATTGTTATTGTTTTTTTTTTTTGAATTTTTGGTACAAAACATTTTTGTTGAAAAACACTTTGACTTAGCTATGAACTCCTGGGTTTGCATCTCATTAAAACAATTATACTGTGATTACATATATATATCACAAACAAATCTTTGCTCTTGAACAATAGGCAATCTGCTTGTTGAACTTTGAAATGATTATCCGCAAAAGTTAAGTTACTTGCACACAGCAATAAAACGCACATTATAATATCACAAAATAAACACTAAATAAAAAAAAAAACCTGATCGATTTATTAACCCGAAAAAAGGTGAAAAATTGTTTGTATTTTTCTTTTTCATGCTAAATTTGTTTATTTTTGGCAATGTAAGTAATTCAATTAGTTTCTTCAACCTTTCCAACTTTGGCTAAACAAAAGAAAATCCGCTAACTCCGGCCAACCCGCACATTTTATACGCTTTATGCACATTTGCTTGCTTTAACTTAGAAAAGACAAACTGAAAATGTAAGATAATATAAAATAATATGCAATATGTATGTACTTTTATATCTCAAGTTCTCCACTCCTTCCCCTCTCGATGAGTTCTGCTGAGATTTCGACGAGTCCCCCGTCTGCATCTCACGAGAGATTTTGCTTAAAATTTTTATATTTGGACGTCCCCTAATAAGTTGCTTTGTAATCACTCAGACAGCCAGTCGAACATGACTTTATGAACATATCTTACCAAACTGATTAAGATACATTACAGATCAAAGAAATTGTTTCCAATGCATTGCAAACATTATAAAAAAGTTATTATGCTCTTCGGCAAGCGCACAAAAAACAACACATTCGCTTTGAAGTGATGTCGAACGCCCCATCAATAGATCTTCAACGGTTTCCAAGGTCAAGTTTGTTATTTGTTTGTGTTTTTCCCCCTCCACTTTTTTGTCAGCATTTTTTATCTTCGTTATTACAATGTCGAAGTGTCAAGTACAATACAAATGTCGAGCAAATGGCAAATTGTTAAACATTTGCTTGCGTGACAAATATGAATTGCGCTTAAGTAGTTTCATGTTTAAGATATTGTATCTCTATTGTGTTCAACAGAATGTTTCACAGCTGCCAATAAAGATCTGCAAGGCAAGGAAACAAAAAAAAAAAAAAACACAGACACAAATATTTCTTGCAAATGTATTGTTCGGCCCAGCGATCAATCAATCAATCAATAAATAAAATGTTTCTGCAGCTCAAAGTGAAACGTAAATCGATTTTTAAGTGTCTAACGGTGTTGTTTATGTGGGCGGCTGTTTTTATAATTATATAATGAGATTCCTTGAATGTTAACGCAAATAGTTTCGATATGAAATTATTGCGTCAGTTTATTTTGGCGCTTTGCTTGCCTTGTCAAGAACAACTCAGCAGCTTTGATAAGACAATTGTATGAATACGTATAAATATTATTTGATACAGACAATTTTTTTTTTATCACGTGGCGGCTACAAATGACAAAGTCTTTTGTTTATCAACAAACAAAAGTTGCTTGAAAGGTTAAACGTTCGTTACTTTCGTTGGTGTTAACTGAACTGGTTTGGTCAAGACCAAGTCGATTGTTTTGTCTGTCTGTCTGTCCGGTGTGTCTGCACGAAACATTAGTTCTCAAAGATTAATGGAGTTACAGACTTGAAACTTTTCATATCGACTCTGAGGAAAAGCTTCTGTTATATAAAACTACAAGATAAAGACTTCAGAAACTCGTGATTTATGCAACTTTTTTAAACGTTATCTGAAAAATATCACAATAGTTCTTGAAGTTGTCTCTCGAATTTAATAGGCGAATGCAGCAATACTAATTTCACTTGATAAGTATTTTTGTCTTGATTAAAATTTGATCAAAGATATACTTTTGTCAACATTTCACTTAATTGTCGATTGATTCCTCTCCTACCACTTAAAAACTCATACACATCATATAAACATTAAAAAAAAAAAACAAATTAATTAATAAATGCCAAACATTTAAATTAATTTTAAATTAACTCCCACCAAGTCAAAGAAAACGAAAAAAAGAAACTAAAATTTAATTGACGACCAACTGTTTTCAAATAAATTAATTTAGCAACGAAAATGAATTTGACATTTTGTTTACACAGCTTTATCAGCGGCAATGGCAACAACAACAACAAAAATAATAATAACAACAAAAATAACAAAATGAATTGCGCGCATGTTAACAACAATGCGGGGGTGCCAAAATGCCAAGTAAGAAGGGTGCAGCGCATAGGTGTGTGTGAGTAGTAACGCAAATTTATAACGGTCGCTGTTCTGCACTTATAACTTTCACACTCATTCGCACACAAGCACATGCAATAGTTATTTGCATTATGTGTTTTGCATTAACTTACCTGATTAATTATTTCCATTTTGTATTCTTGGTAATTTGTTGTTGTTCTTGTGCTGCTGGCCAATGATGATGTCGATGCAGCGCGTGTCATATTACCGAACATTGTTGTTGTTGTCGGGAGCATTGTATGGTGATTATTTTGATGATGTTGATGCAACATTTTCCATTCCGTTGAGTTCGAGACAAGTGATTGTGCCGCTGTTGTTGTTGCTGTTGTGCCGCGTCGATTTGTTAGAAAGATTTCATGGTCGAGTGACGATGACTTGTATTTAGTTGCCGCCAACTTGGGTGGCGTGGCGCTCTTCATATGACCAGACGAATGGCCGGCATGTTGCTGCTGCTGCGTCGACAGCGGCGGCGGTTGGCGAAGTGTTGGCATTTTTTAGATAAACTTTTTTTTTTCTTTTCTTTTTTTTTTTGTTTTGTTTCGTTTAAACGCTGCTTGTTTAACGCTCCGCAGCTTATACTTCTGTTACTTATTATTATTATTGTTATGATTATGTTGACGGATTGGCTACTTGGATTACGTGCTCAGTTCTGTGCGAATTGGAATACGTATGGCTGGAATGAAGGTTGCGCGTTTAAGTTTGCGCCGCAGCTGTTCTCAGCTTTTTATTTGTTTTCGTATGAAACTTCAGCTTACATTTGTGGCGCTTAACTTTTGGTTGAAGCGTGTCTTAAAATGTTATTAATTTATTTATTTAATTAATTTGCTTAATTTTTGATTATAAATATTTTCGTGCGTTTTGTTTTTTTAATCAATAAAATGTGTTATTTAATTTTTCACTTGCTTCTTTACGCGTTTTGTTGTTTTTTTTTGTTGAATTTCTTTTTTTTTATAATTTTTTTTCTTCACAGCCTTTTTTGAGGTTTACGTTCTTTGCTTGTTTCCTTTTGATTTTTTACTTCGTTTCGATTGATAAAAAGTAGAAAACAAAATAAAAATCACCAATAAAACAAACGTCAAAGCGCAATGAACAAGAAGAAATGAAGAATGTTTTAAGGCGAAAACGTGAAATGAAATTGTTGGAAAAGCGTTTCTTTATGTTTTATTTTATTGCTTATTTTCTTTTAATATATATTTTATTTTATAATATTTGATTGTATTATTTCACTATTTGATACGATTTTGAATTTCTACATTTTATTGTGGACGCTGAGAGAGTCTAAAGTAGACTGACGGCTCTCGCGCAGCCCGAACAGTTTGGAGCGCGGCGCGTTTCTCAAGCTTCTGGAAGCAGGCGGGTAGCAGCGGCAGCTTAGTTTCGATCGGTTTTGTTTTTAGCGCTAAAGAGTGAGCGAGAGAGAGTATGCGCGTACATGTTACTGATTTGTTTGTGTTGTTTAATGTAAGTGGGGGGGCCAAGATGTGTAGATCACCTTCGTTGCGTATACGCCAAGTGAGTGTGCGAGCGAGCAAACTATATGTGCGCGCAAAGCAGTGCTGCAAAGTACAAACCGCGCTAAGCTTTATTTAGTTCGCTGAAAGCTTTGTAACGTTTCTTTGTTGAAGACGAAATGATTTTCAAAATAAACACTTTTCTTCGGTTGTTCTGTTTTACTTTACTTTCCTGTAATGCGTTGATACGCTTTCGGTATAACATACGTTATAATAAATCTTAACAACATCAAAAGCAGAAATAAACCAAATATAACGCCAATGATTAGCGTGAACCATTCCAGTGGATTTAGGCTGTTCGTTGTGGGCAGCACATGTGTATTGATGCCATTCTGTTGTGCATAAGAAAATATTGTATTATTTATATATGAGTTTTTTTAAAAGCTTTTGACCTACCCAACCACCATTTTCATTAATCCAAGGTACCAATTCATCTTCAATGACTTCCGACACGCCTTCCATTAGCTTTGGCAAATACTCCGGATGACCTTGACGCACACAATCAACGGAAAGACCACCGGCTACGGCAAACAATGAAATGACTTTACTCCATGTGATATCCGTACGAAATAAATCACGTCCGACAGCGCCAAGCAATAATGTTATCGCATCGGCTGAATGAAATTCACCACCGGGATTACGACAAATCTGGCGTGCAACGCCATTATAGATGCGCGGATGTAAACGTTCCAATTCGTCGCCCAACTGTTGTTCAAATGATGTGATTAACAAAATATTGTGAATAACAAATGGCAAACTTACCACCATGACGGCTGGAAACACCTCACGCACGATGCCCATGGATGTTGTGTCAAGTATGCTGCGTATGCGTTGTAAGCCCAACTTCTTATTAAATAAACCCGAACGACGCAAACGACGCTTTATGTATTGCCCACAGAGACAGCGACCCTGTTGTGTGTGTGAGAATGTCACAATGCATGTGATTTCTACTGCACTACTACTCACCTGTGTGATTATGTCCTGCGCTGGTATTTGTGCTGCCTTCCAACCGATCGTATAGCTTAGCTTACGTGAAACGACATCACTTACATTGCTCAGACGTCGCCGCGTTGACGTTGGATTCACCTCAAGCAGCGCTGCCGTGTGCAATGTTGCTGGAAAACTGAATTTGCGACGATTCTGCGCTTGCAGCAAACGTTCGGCGCTTTGTGCTGTCGGAAAGCCGCCACTGAAGTTGTCATTATTTATGGGATATGAGGTGCCCGGCATGCTGCTGCCCGCCGCCACTGTTGCTGCCGCTGTCGCGCTGACCCTAAAACCCAGTAAGAAACATCATTCACATGTGGTTGGTTACTGATTGGGTGTTTGCGCAGGCAATGACTTCGCTGCTAATTGCAGTCAATGATATTCGCTTATTTGGTTTGCCTTAATGATGAATAGTTTTTTGTTTTTTGTTTCTTTTTGCTTTTATTTTGTGGCTGGTTTTCTTTGCTAATTTATTACGTAAGTTTTGCTTTTCGTTTCTATCTGATTTCGATCTTTTGTAAAATCAATTAATTGACACCCGTTTTTGGTTTGGTTAAGTTTCACTGAGTGAGTTTTTCTTCGCATGTTTCGCAAATTCATTATGGTTCATTTCAAAGGTGAACTCAACCGTTTTTTTTCTCTGTGTCATATCTTATCAAAAGTTTATATGCAATTACTCTTATGACTAATATTTTAAGAATTTTTATTTAAGGTAAATAAAATCTGTTTAAATTTTGTTATGATTGCGGGAAAGCCACTATTGACATATGTATATGGTATGTACTTAAAGAACACTAAAACAAAACATTCAAGATATAAAAAAAATCCCGAATTATAAAAAGTGATCCTCGGTTAAAAAAGAGCCAAGCTAAATTCGACAGATCAATGTTACACAAGCTTTGAATTCTAGTTTGAGCTTTTATGTTTTATGTATTTATTCTCTATACTACTCTGGATGGGATATTAAGATATACATATGTACTTACTAATATGTAGGAGTTTGTTATGTATAACTCATATCATTATATCATAATATTATGTTACATTTTCATATATCTAAGTTTACTCTTGCGAAAACATCGTTCGGTTTCGATTTTGATGAATGAACAGAGTTAAAGACATTCTGCTTATATCAGTTACAATCAAGTTCCATTAAAATAGTTAATTGGCAATCATAAAAATCAACGTCAACATGCTACAAAAAGAAATCTAATCATGTTAAACGCAATTCAGCATTAACGATTGTTTAACAATTTTAATGACATTATTATGACAAGAAGAAAAATCTGTCAACCAAGCACAAAAAAGCAATACACATTGTATAATTAGAGGTGCACAATATAACAACAATACGGACAACAACAAAAAATTATGAAATTATGTTTCGCTGTTGAGCATTTGACCATCTTTGGTGGGACATTGTAAATGACTGTGGTGAATGGACAAGTGTCTCAGCCACGTTGAGTTGCCGCCGCTCATTCGGCTACAAGCTTTGCCTGGATTTGGATTTGGCGTTGAGCACAGTTGACCAACCAAAGCCGGCAAATTTTCTTTGGCTATGTTGTTGTCTGTCCATCGGTCTGTCTGTCGTCATTAGTTGTCGGCATGCGCGTTGTCAACTGCACAATGATTTGTGCGACAAGTGATGATGATGACGATGACGTTGACAATGATGTTGTTGTTTTTGTTGTTGTGCCATACAAATGTCACCGATGTTCCTTTAGCTAATCAATTGCACCTCATGGAATTTTGATTTATTGTCACTTGACATGCATTGTTTTGTTATTTTATTGTGATTTATAGACACATCATTGAAATTGTTGAGGTCACTAAGTTGGTTCTAATGGGTGTGTATCTTTGAGGTATTTTAGATGAGTTTATAATCCAACCTACCTCAACAAAAAATTGTGCCAACAAGTTTTATAAACATACCACTCAATCGTGTCTAAAGAAAGTTAGTCCACAAAAAGGGACAACAATTAAAATATTAACCAAAGTCGTGAAGACGAAAAGTTGTACAGAAAAATCATGTCATAGAAAGTAAATTTCCAATAGGAACAACAAAGAACTCCCAAATCAATAAAAATACGAGAAAACATGTCAAAAGTGTCACGATTTTTATTGAAATGCGCTCTGATAGCGTATAAAACCTCAGTCAATCGGTCAATTGACATTATTCACGTTGAGACGCCCACGCAAATATGTTGTGCCGTCTATTTTGTACTTTACTGTTAACACTTTCAATTACGTCGAGCCACGCCGATGTATCGCATTACTTTGCGCCGGATTTAAGCGCTTACTACCAACAACATTATCAATCACAGGCGCAAGCATACAATCCTCATGCACATAATACGGGTTTTGTACAAACGCCAGGCTTATACGGTGCGGCGCAACCCGTGGCGCCAACACCTGCGCCTGTTGCACCCGTAGCAACAACAACAACTACGGAATTCACGTTGCCAGAGATTGTTGAGAATCGTTTGGCACGTGAGCCTGTGCATTTTATACCGCTGAGCAGTGATTATTTGCCGCCGCCGTTCCCGCAAGAGGATCGACCCACCTATGAGAATCCAAAGCCAACGCAGCAGAGGTGAGTGGCGGTGGGGCAGGGAGTGACACTATGTACTTAATAACTTTTCTTTGTGCTATGACAGCATTGGTTACTATTACCCCAGGCCGAGCAGCACGGCGTCGACTACCGTAAAGACAACAACAACGCGTCCACGACCCATTGTTGTACAGGAACCCATTGACAGTGTTGATAATTCCGGTCCATTCGCCTCGCAGGGCTACGATTATAACGCGCCTGTGCCGGTTGTTGTTGTTGGAGCCGCAACAACAACAACAACTACACCGGCGCCCGTGTATTTGCCGCCGGCGTACGGCGATGCCTTACAACAGACCGCTTTTGTTGAGCCCATAGATGGCGCTAGTCCGTTACGTTTGCGCGTTAAGGAAATGCGCTGCCTGAACCATCAGGATGGCTATTTTCGTAGTGTGCTGAAAGTTGACAGCTTCATTGGCGCATTGCCTACAGTGGACAACGATGCGTTTGATAAGCATTGTGAGCCAAAATTAACGCGTAGCTATCTGGTGCTCGACATTGGCGCCGATGATTTCCAGAAATGTGGCGTGCGTGAGTGCGGCACAGATCTTTGTTTGCGTGTACGTTTTCCAGCGATACGTGGCATGCGCACCGGCACGGATGCAATACTGACATTGCACTGCAAGACACAGGAACGTGTTGCCGTCAAGACGCATGCCTTGAAAATGGGCGTGACAAATGATGTGTAAGTTGTGTTGGTGGACTGTAGAGTCACATGGACTAACGTTATTTAATTGTGCGTCAACTGCAGGCAGGCTCGCAGCATTGGCACCTATGCACATGGTGGCACACAGAATCCACTGCGAACGCACGTCGAACTGTTGCGCAAAACGAATAACGGTTATACGCGTCATCTGGACACAAATGGCATCGTGCAATTGGGCGAGGAATTATTGTTGCGCGCGCATGTCATTGCCGGCGATGGTCTGTTTGTATTTTTTGTGACTGCTTTGAGTTGTTATTTTTATATGTTAATTTCTCTTGTCGCCAGGTTGGAATCACACAAAATTGACGGATGTTAGTTTGCAACGTGTTTCAGCCTCTGGCGAATTGCTCAACACGGCTCAATTGATAACATCGCACGGTTGCCTCAATCCGGCCATGCAAAGCATTTGTGCGCATGCGCCTAGCTTCGATCCGCCACTGGGTCATAAGTTGGCTTTTCGTGCCGTCATGTTTCAGGGCATGCGCAGTGGCGATGAGCTAGTGTTGTCAATGCGCATAACCGGCTGTTTGGCACAGCATGATTGCCAAGTCACCGCGCACGCTTGCAATCCTGTCGCTGCACGTCGACGCAAACGAACGCTGACACATAAAGACAATGGAAATGGCACAGAAATCTCTGAAATTGAACACATTTCATTTCGCGTTGTCATGCCTGATAGAACTCTTGAGGAAGGCGAGCCGGCAGTAGAGGAAGTCGTTCAAAGTGTGCTTGATGAGCATGATTTGGTCGTAGAAGAACGAAATGACACAATGTCGATTGCGTTGATTGGCGCATTGGGGTTTGTTGGTATTTTGGTGGGTTTAGCGTTATTTGCAAGCGTTAAATTGGGAAAGTATTAATTTTTAAGCATAATTATTAACTTGATTTATGAAATATTGAATAAAAATTTAATATAAAAAAAGATTTGCAGCACTAACATCAATAATGAACATTCGGCTCGCCTTTAAATCAACTTCAACGTTAGATTGCCGTAAGTGATGTGTAAAACTAGTATTACATAAGATGCCACGGTAAAGAAAGGAACAAGTGAGCAGCAATGCACAAAAACAGAAAGAAAACTTTTTCTGCCTTTACAAAAAGTTAAAAATTTATCGCAATTATAAATAATAAAAATAATAATCAGTCAACATAAATTATAGAAACAAAAATTTGTTGATTCATACATACAAATTTACTAAGGAGCAAAGAATTTTAAAAAGTCAACAACCGATCAGTAGGATTAACAGCGTTGTTGTGTACTAATAAAATGTTTACATAAGTTATACAAATATAAATAACAGTTAATAAACGATGCATTGACGTCATTTAAACCGCATTTAATTATATCATTACGATACAGTAGTTGCAATGCGCTCTTATAACAATCCGTTGCCATTTAGTGCAACAATTGATCTCTTGATCTCTTATTTAAGCTTTCAGCCAAGTGTAACAGTCGTTCGCACGTATTTGACACTAATCAAACTTGATTATCAGTTGATTGAACAAAACCGCAGGGTGTCACATTGCGCCATGACAGCGAACCATCATAAAGTGACTCGACATAAAAAAAAGACGCCGACAACAGCGAATATCAAACTGTGCTCCACAAACGGGCACGAGTCGAATTTACCTTTTTGGCTGCAATTACGATCGTTAACATTATAGAGACGTAATTCGGTTGCGGTGGCAAATAAAATTAAGTCATGCTCATTGATTTTTGCTTATTTTCGGCAAATATTGTACAGAAATGTGGAAATATTGATTGAACAATATTATTTTTTATTTTCTTTATTGTTTGCCAATGTCATGCAGGCAATCATTAACGAAATTTACATCATTAATGTAAATAAGGAAATTAATTAACATTAAATGCTCATTAAAACATTACGCATACGCAGCGTTATATCGGCATAATTGATAGCATTTGTATTTTTGTTTTATTTTATCAGTTTGCATTTTGCAAAACGTTGTTGCTTGCCAAACAGACTATTTAAATTTCAAGTCAGTCACGTTTGTTTATTGCGATTTTTGTTTTTGGTTTTGCGTTGCTTTCGAAATGTCTTTGACCAAAGAAGTATGTGTGTGAGTTATGTAAAAACGTGCGACACGATTTGACAAACGTCTGATAAGAATTACTTGGCATGTAATTTTGACATTTATTGGTTAATTGCCTGAACAGTTGTGTCTTAGGCGCGAAAATATATTAGTCAACAAAAAAATAGTGCATAATTTCGACAACCGAATCAAGTATATGCAGTGCTGCAACTCTTCATTTAATCGCAGCAAAAGTGCATTCAAGGCTGTGCGAGCGGGATGGAACGAAAACATTGTCAGAGTTGCATATTTGTGTCTGTGTTGGAGCCAAAATGAGAAATAGTTTTGTGCGCAGAAAAATTTGAAACAACATTCCGAGAAAAAATACGCTCATATTTATTAAATAATAAATAAAAATCCAATTAAAACGAACGTAGAATTTTAATGAATCAGTGTTATACGCAATTAAATAGTTGGAAATGCGAAAATCAAACAACAAAAAATTTAAAAAATAAATAACGAAAAGAAAATCAAAACTTAAAGTAAAAGCTCAACTATTGGCACTGCCTTAAAAATGCATTTCAAATGCCACAAAATAAGAAAAAAAATTTAAAACATTGCCGAGAGTATTTGAAACATGTATGCACGCATGACTGAATAGACTCCAAAACGGAGTTTGCGTCAAAATGTTGTAAGTAGAAAAAAGTCAATAATGCACATTGGCACAGTTGGTCGGCAACGGACGCTGGCGCAGTCGCAGTCAAGCTGTGAAACAATGTTTCATATATTAGGCCAAAAAAGGTGCAAAAACATGCCGTAAAAGTTGTTCGTTCAAATGCATTCTCAGTGTGCAGTCATAGTTTTTGATTTTTTGGCTCCTTCTCATTGGCGCGTCATGTGCGACCGTCACTGCAACATTTTCAAAATTAACACATTTGATTCGTCGTCAGGTGGCTTCGCGTCCCCTTGACTCGACTTGACACACACAGATGTGACAACAACGCTGTTTTTGTTTAGCCAATCAAACAACTTCAATTGATTTGAAAATGTGTGTCATCAACATTTGTTTATAGTTGTTGTTGGTGAGTTGGTTTAAGATGAGTTGAGTATTGCAGCATCTATTTGATAGATGACATTTTGAAAAAAGTTACTGAGAAGATGTCACGGCAAGACTGCTTGAGAAGTGGTCATGATCTGAATTAATAAAGAGAGGTTATGAGAAGAACTAACCAGAACTTAGAGCATATAGGGAGGGAAGCGAATGAAATTTGTATTTTTCGAAGAATTATGTGGTGTTCTTCACTGAACTTAAGTATGATTTACCAAATTTTACATATTTTTTAAGAAAAAAAAAAATAGAATTGAGCTTAAAGTTTCTCAAGTCTTTTTCAAATCAAACTATTTTATAATATTTGTACACAACAATTCTTCGTGTCACAACTCTGAACAAACCTTATCTAATAACATTTTCGTAACTCAAAACAAATTTGCTTAATTTTGTCAGCTTATCGAAAAATTGAAATCACTTTGAAAACTTTTTTTGAAAATTATACAATAAATAAGAAAATAATCAGTACATTTAGGTAGGCATTTGTTGCCGAAAACTGTTTTGCCTTAAAAACTGTCAAATTACAAATAACATGAACATAAATAAATTTTTATTGAGTGCTAATTTGTGTTTTACGCGAAAATGGTGATTTTTCTTTATGCATTTTCGGCGCTACAATTTCAGCGATTTCGACTTGTCGATATGTCACGGCAAATGAATTACGGCCAAACAAATTTGGTTATAAAGATTGGCGCCGCCGCCGACGCTGATGGCGATGCCGATGCCCACAACAGTTGCTTTGTTGAGGGGTGTGTGGTATACTTGATATTTTTCTTGTTGTTTTTTCTTCAACATTATTGTTCATTGCTCATTGCAACTTCCTCAATTCGCCATGCATTGCATGCAATTCACATTCATTGAATAAATATTTATAAAGTAGTTGGTTTTCATGCCCCCCACCAACAACACTCTGCCCCTCGCTCTAACATTGTGAGCACAACATGTTCATTCATTTGTGGTAAACGCTTCTAAATTGAGCATTAAGTGAGTAACTTTAAACGAAGTCACTAATTCAGGCATGGAGCGCCAGACGCCGTTTTTCCAACTGTAAAAATATTTGTGCGTTGAACATGTGAAAGAGCGTTAAAAAGTGTAAATTGATTTCTTTTTTGTAAATTTAAGTTGTTTTTTTTTTGTTCGGTTTACTTGATTTAAAACAAGTGGTTGCTTGTTTAACTGTCCGTCTGTCCGTCTGAGTTGCCTTTCGTGTGGGACAGAGTTTGTTATTAGTTGACCAACTTTGCTACTTGATGTGACAATCTGCACAGAAAATGCTGTAATTTATGTGCGCAAAACATCATTGACATGTTCGTTGAGTCGAGTCGAGTCGAGAAATGCGCGCAGCTTTTGGTCATGGCGGGACGGCCGGGGCGGGTCGATTCAGACGGCGACGACTTCTTGTGCTGATGATGCGTGTTTGGTTTTATTAATTAGTTGATATTTGATTTTTTTCTTATTGAAGAGTTAAGACGAAAATTATTTGGGTTTCTAAGCTTGAGAAACACTTTTGTGTTTATACATTTAAGCACATTGAGACAAATTATTGTCGAGAATTTATTAATAAATTATAAGTAAAATATAAGCGGAAAAGTGATATATGACCGGTTAATAGATGTACTAACTTCTTGAATTATTAATTAGTTTTGTTTTTTATGTAAGGTTCTATCATGTAATTTTCCGATTGTTTTTAGAGTAGAAGAACAGTTAGAAGTTAAGATAAGAGTAAATTAAAAGTTTATTGCTCATTTGCTAATGTACGCAAATAAGTTTATCGCACGAGCTTCAAGCAATTAACAACTGTTATAAGTTCCGTAACTATGAATTTCTCATTTGACAAGTATTTCAACCTCACATCAAATACAAAAACACGTAAGTAAATCTAAATGACTGAACAATTCAAGCCAGCAACAGCTTGCTTATGTATGCAAATGCTTACAGTACAAAGCACAGTGTTGTTGTTCCAAACGTCTAACAAACTAATACGCCCACACGTTGTATGTGAATTCATTACAAAACTCACCTACAACTAATGTGAAAACTGCGACAAACATTTCTGACAAATTAAAGAAGGAGAGTGAGAGTGAGAGAGAGAGAGAGAGAGAGAATCATATTTACAATCGCCGCGTCAAACAGTCAAATATGTATTTTCTTGTTCTTCATGTTGTGCCATTCAACTTGAATAACAATTCATGTTGTAATTATTTCGCTGACGATTATTTCGACCAGATCGTAGCACGGCTAATTTGTATCAGTTACCGACTTGGAAACGGCATGGACCGACTGATGAACGACTGAGGAAATGCCAAAGTGCCAAGCGTACAAATTGACAATCAAGTAAGCCAACTGATTGACAAACAAACCAAACATTACACAAATGTGAATCAATCAAATGCGCGCTGATGAATGTTGTTTGTTGAATGCAAAAACAAAGCAAAACAAATGAGCGTCATTAGATGGTGAAGCGTGAAAACGTGATAAAATTCGCAAAAAATTTACTTAGCTTTGATTTTAATGAGCGTGAAATACGCTCAAAGTCAATTAAAAGATCTCAGACGCAAATGACGCCTCACTACCTTAAATACAATAACATGGGTGCACAAAAAAGAAACAGACTAAAATCACACATACTTAAATGTCATTTGACACCTTTATAGGTGCAAAGCATTTGGCAAGAATGACACGTTTGGCGTTCGATTTGACAAATGATGAAAGCAATTAAGCAACAGTTAGTAAAGTGACATGGCAAGCAGAAAAGTCATATGACAAATGAATTGAGTTGTGTTTAAATAACTGATTTGTTTTGTTTCAATCTAATTTGACTGAAGTGTCAAATGTTCAAATCAAATGTCTAAAACAGCTGAATTGGGTGAAATGTGTTACTACACAAGCAGATATGAGCATCTGACTTGCCTCAAGCCTTGACTTATAAGTCTCTTTGTAAAAAATGTTCACAAAGCTGACAATAAATCAGTTTGATTAAAAATAAGAGTAACACTTCATTATCGCGTTTGTCATATTTGAAGTTTTATTTTATTGCCAAAAATGTCTTTCATGTTGCACAGACAAATAATGATCTCATGAGAATCGCATAAGCATTTGCCTACTTAATCATTTCATTTGAGCGAAAACTTGTCGAGCAAATTTTACAATTTGTTTTTTCGTGCCTTAAAAATGTTGTTAATCCCAAATAAAAAATTGTCCAGTCGTCGATAATTCGCTGGGGAAATGATTGAAACGTTTGTTATTATTGCAAAAATGTCAAATGGTTTTGTGCGCTGAATTATGAAATGAACTGACAAGAAGTCATTACTGAATTGATTATATATATATATAAATATATATATATATATATAAATTTAACAAAAATAAACAAATAAAAAAATAATAATAAATACAAATGTTAGTTTTCCCGTTAATAATAATAAATGTTTGAATATATTTTGTTAAAAAAAATTAAGAAAATTACATAAAATGAAAATAATAATTGTAGTTTTATTTAAATTTTAAAAATTTTATTTATTTTGTATTTTTTTTTAAATAAAATAAAAAAAGAATAAAAAAGGATAAATATGAATAAATAAGATATTAATAAAATAAAAAAAAAAAAATATTCTTAAAAAAAAACAACATCAACATCAAAAAAAAAATCAAAATTCAAAAAAATATGTGTTCTATTTTTAATTTAATGTATAAAGTAAAAAAATAGAAATTAAAATAAACAAAAAATTTTGAATACGTGTGAAAAACAATTTATAAATTAAATACCTCCAACAAAATAAAAATATTAACAATTTTATTTAAATTGAAAGTAAAAACAAATAATTGTATAAACAAATACATATGTATGTGTATGTCAAACTCTTGTTGTTTGTTAAAGCCTTCATGCCATTTTCAATAAATGCAACGAACACCAAAATTAATTTAATTTTGTTATATGAACATTGTAAAATAAAAAAAAAACAATAAAAAGCCATGAATGACAAATAATGACATTGAAAACAAAAAAAACGCAAACAGTTTAAAAAAAGGAAATGAAAAAAATCAAAAGAAATGCGACCGCCATAAATAATTACAATTTTAAAAACAAATACACAGAGATATGCACACACATACACACTCACAGTACGGCGCTCAAAACATTGTGTGTGACTAATTTGGCTTGTGTTTTTGTATGTGGAACAAAACGGCAAAATTAATGCAGATAAACGACGTTCAGCAAAGTGTCGCAGATAAGATTCCCGAAGCACAATTTTGGTTTTATCGAATGGAAATTATCAGCTTATCACTGACGCAATCAGTGATAAGCGCACAATTTAATTTCGATTTGTGTTTTTGTGATCAACATTTAATCAGATAATTGTTATTTGAAGACTTTGCCAATTGACAATGAAAATTTATGAATTTTGTTGAATTCAAAGATTTTGAAACATTTACATGAATGTAGAAATATCCTTCATCAATCATTTATATATCTATTATTTGATTTATATACTTTAATATGTTAACCAATTCAGCTTAAAAAGGTCATGTACAAAAATATCATGACTATTTCAATCTGAATAGATCAATCTTATTGCTGACTATTTCAATCAATTTATTAAATTTTATCTACCGATTGATGACTTACTGACTCGTCATGAGATCTCCAAAGCCAGAAGTCCAATTAAGTTGAGACTTTGCATAGTGATTACTTTGCTCATCAAGAACAGAATTCCCGAAAGTTCTGTTTTCCAATCAACTAAGCTATATATGTATGTATGTCTGTGTCCATCGTTCCGATTTATCAATGTATCTTTGTATCTTTTTATTTATTTATCCTTTATAAACCAACCATCAATCGTTTTAGTTCAATTTTATAGAGGTTCTTTTCTCTTGTTCTGAGTAACGTAGACAAAAATTTGATTGTCATGCCGTTGACACATTATTGTACGGAAAAATGCTGAGAACTAAGTAGGCCTGTGACACATGACAGTTGGTTAAGCCAAATACTCAAATTCAGCAGCCAATCTTCTTTGAAAGTACTTGCCAATTGTACGTAGTATTAAATAAAAATGGCACCAAAACGCTCTGATATCGGTCGAAGGACACGTGATGCGAGAAAACAGAGACTTGCCAGAAGGCGTGAAAGCGAAGGAGAACGTGTTCGGCGCAATGTCTCAAACCGCCTGCGCAATGCACTTGCACGTAAAAGTGAGACAACGGAACAACATGAGTCGCGACTCGCAGGAAACCGAATAAGGATGCGACAGATACGAGCAAGCCAAAGCAAAAGGACACGCATGCAAACGAATCGTGTATGTAAATTTTATTTATTAGTAACAATTATCGAGCCAGAGCAAACATTCATGTTAATCCCCAAACTGAATGTGTTCTTTGAGCCGCCTACGAGTGCAAATAAGCCAAAGTAAATGTTATATTTGCGTGATTTGTGGGCAGTTGAGCCGACGGCGGCCAATAATTGTAAGCAATGAAAATCACCGCAAAATAGAATTCGCGTTAATAAGCTTAAAAAACAAGTGAAGGCAAGACGTAATGAAGATTTTGTGTGTTAAAGAACAATTAAGGAATTTGACACAAATTTGGTAAAAATAAAATATTAAACTTGATTAAAAATAAGGTCGAAAAAAAAAGTTCATTTCATGAAGTAAGCGGTATTTTTCTTATTGACACGTTTCGTTAATTTTTAATTTTCAAGTTTCAAATATACTTCTAAATTTTATGTTTTTACATAATGAAAAGTTGGAAAAAAATATTTTTTTTTTATAAAAACACAGTTTCTTTTTGACTTAATTAGTTTACAATAACATTGTAATTGCTGTCGACTTGCATGACTGTTTGAACTTGTTGCCATTTGCACAAGTGTCATTTGCTAACAACTTTTTCGATTTGCAATCCAGAAGCCGCACTTAAGTGCCAAGCACGAACATCGTTTCATTCAGATACAAAACCACAAACACAAAACTAATAACCAAACAAAAAGCAAAACATTCAAGACAAAGAAACACTTTTTCTTTATTGCACTTCGCGTAGACACATAAATTTTAATAACGATTTGTAAATCATATAATTTTATTACCAATAATTTTTGTTTTATTGGTTTTAGGTAAATGTTTTTGCATTACCTTTAACTGATTTAAGAATGTAATACAATTAACTGATTAGCACTTTGCAATGTAGCGGCTAAGTAGCACCGATAAGTGTCGTTCAGACTGCGCGACTAAACAACCGAACGCGTTTCTAACGAAAACCGAACTGAGCGTGAGTGAACACAACTATTTTGCCATAAGCTGTGACCACACGAGCAGTTCACTTCATATGACTGTCAGTTAAGTTTAACAGTCCGCAAGCTTATATAAAAAAGCTCTGATGCGTGTTCGGTTTACAAAATGTTGATATATTACTGTTATTTAAAAGAAAAATTAATCATCGTTAATTTTTTGTAACGTGCATAACAAAAGACACAGGCAACAAACTTGGTTTTGAGTGCAGTGCTGTTAAAATTTTGTCTTAACACACCAATGCTTCACAAATG